>DWCF01000743.1:0-39242 GCA_018230265.1 Delias oraia
CAGTCTTGGTCTTGGTCTTGCAGCAAGAGTCTTGCAAGTCTTGAAATTACCTATTAGACTATTGATATTTATTAAAGAATTGCAGATCTTAGAAAAACCTATCATAATAGGAAAATTTTGAGCTTTAACTACCATAGCCATAGTAAAGACGAACCAGATTTATAAAATATGTCTAAAGATTTAATGAGAAAGTCCAAAAATCACTGCCAAAAAAAATAGCAGCAGGACGCAAGAGTCTTGCAGGCTTAGTCTTGTTCTTGCTCAAGATTTCACGGTCAGTCTTGGTCTTGCTAAATTTAGGCGGGTTTGGTCTTAGTCTTGTATTTGGGCAACACTAATCTTAAAACGACATTACGCTATAATTAGAGAATTAAATTTATCTTAAAACGATTGTAAAAATAATCCATAGAAGATTTATCTTAACGTTATTTCTTAGTTAACATGTTTGTATTAATTTCAATGTGTGTAATCTAGATATGTAAGGTATAATTAAAAAATCTTTGATAGTTTTATTCACTAAAGAAAAAAAATTGAAATTTAAGATATTATATATATAATCTATACCTATCCGTAAAGATTTTGATATCAATTTTATTGAATAAAAAAATTTAAAGATCATTCCCAATTTATTTTTTAATAAATAGAAATGGAGGCATACGCATAGACAATAGGAGGCAAATGAGCAGAACACTAGGATAGGCGGGTATCGGACCCGGTCTACATCAAATATCACTGTAGCTTTCAAAACCACTTAGCCGTGAGTCTTATATGAAGTACCTTATTTGAAAAATAAAATAACAATGCAAGGGTAGGTTTAACGTCAAAAATAACTTATTTTAGTACTTAGTATAGGATTAATTGCCCCACAAAACATTTGCGATGGATTTACGCCGTATTGGGAATTTCATTGTTGATGCTTAAAGTAAAATGAGTCATCTGTGTAACTATAATAAAATATACGACTGGTGTAAAGTTTAGGTGTTTTTTTCAGGTTTTTCATTGCGCATTTTATATAAAATAAGCTTTTATATAGTACAAGCTTTTATATAAAATAAGCTTTTATATAAAATAAGCTTTTATATAAAATAAGCGGAGGGCGGTAATTATATCGTTTGCCACCCTCATATTGACCGTCGATATTTCTTTATTGGAAATGGTGGCAAAGGAGCAGGAGGCTCACCTAGAGTAAGCAGTCCTCCGCCCATGGACACACATAACCCTTGCAGAGCCGCGGCTGCGTTGCTGGCTTTCGAGGAATATTTACGTTCTTCCCCAAGTCGTATTGGTTTAGAAATACCCCTGCAGGCAGCTGATTTCGCAGAGAGGTGGTGCGCGGCATAAAATGCTTTGGAAAACGCTCAGTTGTGGAACGACAAACATCGAATTGAAATGCTCATGAATGGCGCCAACGAAGCGCCGTAGTCCTATTTGTTAGACCACGGACGAGACTCTGGACGACTGAGCAATGGCGGTGTAATCATACCACCAGTCGGGCAACCGACCTATGAGACTACAGCGATCTTAGAATCTAAATAACTCCTAAAATGTCTGGGGTAGAACGCAACAGGAAACCACTGCTGCTATTTCCCTAGAGAGTCATAAAAGGTTTCGCAATCTTGATGCTGAGCACGGTCATCAGACATGTAATGCCGACTTTTCGCCACTTTCACAGCATAATTTCAACGACCGCCGAATCTTCACGCATTCAGCGAAACACAGTAGAAGAACAATTTCACGCTGAGTATTCTATGAGCCCGTGGTATCACTGACCGAACCGGCCCAATAAGTGTATCAGCATAGCTTCGGTGTTTTCTTGTGGGGAAACGTACTCCTATAAGGCTATACAAGGGCATATGGTTAATAGGTAATTTAATTTATGGAAATTAGTATTTGTTTTGTTCTAGTGTTTGTGATGCCAAAACAAAATACAAATAACTCAGAATGAGTACAGAATCTATTCTGACAGAGGATTTCACAATTGGCCAACTGCGTCCTACAGTTTATTTCACAATTAATAACATCTCCCGCGGAGTAGGCTAAATATAGACGCCCTGATGCAATAATTATTCTGTGTTTGTTTCATCGCGAGAATCCTGCATTCGAGTACCTACTATGTGCGTCGTATATTTGAGAGCCTCGTAGCTGAGTGGTGTTGCCTACCACAAAGCGAGGTGTATCAGCTTCGATTCCTGGTCCGAATGTAAGTTTAACATTATTTGTAATTCGGTCTCTGGAATGGACTATTGACGGCCGAGTCTTAAAAATGTTCAGCGTGAAGTCAAAATTGCACACAGTACGCGGGAGAAGGGGTGTTTGAAACATGAGTGGTGACACAATGTTCTGGTCGGTTGTCCGCTATATAAAAAAAATAAATAAACGTTTCGAGTTTAATTAAGAATGTATTTGTTAAGCTAAAGCATCATCATTTCAGCCGTAATACGTCCACTGCTGGACATAGGTCTCCCCTTCGGACCTCCACGCATACCTGTCGGAGGCGACCTGCATCCAGCGTCTTCCGGCGACCTTTGTAAGGTCGTCTGTCAACCCACGGATATGGGACATGTGGATAATAATATTAAATTAAACACTCTACTTATTTTTGTGTTTAAAATGACATAGTTTTCGTATTACCACGATCAAAAGTAAACACAGTGTTGGCGCCTTGCCAAAATGCGTACGCGCACCTCATTGTGAATAAATTATATTATGCGAGGATTTCAAGTGAATACAAATTTGTTTATAATAACTTCCTTGTGAATGAGTTTAGAGGGAATTTAACTTCTCGATTTCTTTCATTTAAAAAATCAGGATGCCAACGAATAAGATATCGTAGCTCTAAGCTGCGAGTGCGTTTCCGGCTGTTTAGGGATAAATAAACATGTTTTTTGAGTCCCCAAGAAAAATAAATACCTCCGGATATACCTCCGCACACAGCTGATTCTACGGAGTAGTGCTGCACGGCACAAAATGACTGAAACGCTCAGTTATTGAGCGTCAGTATATGAGGGCTTGAACTAAATTAAACCGTTTAAAGCGGCGTAAAAAGCCGGCAACACATTCAAAAGTGCGGACTGCGGCGACCTCTTACTATAGAGGAGGCCCGCCTACTCCGGTGTCCGCTATATCATAATAAGTTTTTTGATACATATGTAATAAGACTATATTCTTAGAAGAAGCCTATATTTACTTCGTACATTCTTGCAATAACCAAAGTATTAAATTTGTAAAATATATGATTAGAGACGACGTACGGAATACTAAACAAACATAATAAAACCTTTATCCAATAATATAATCTTTTAAAGAAAAACATTCGTTTAAACTTTATTTGCACGTAAAATTCCGTATTAGAAAAGATTTAATTTCCCCCTTCAATCGGCACTTTATTTTATTGTGAACATATAATATAACCCCTCACAAATACAAAATATTTACGATTGCTTCGTTGTAAAGTAGTCTTATAAGGCTCTCGTGAAGCGATAGGTATCGGGTTCTAATCGTAGTCAAAAAAAAATTTTTGGTCTTCGGAAGTTTGACTGTAGCCGGGGGAGAGTTGTAAGACTGTCTTATTCGTGGAAGAACCGTGGTGATACGCTGATGCACTAATTAGGATGGCTTCTCCAAAGTGATACCACAGGCTCACAGAATACCCAATATTAAACTGTATTTGTGTGAGAGTAAATAATCTAAGTTCAATACAAAATATAGCTTTATTATCAATTTAGAAACGTCTATAAAATAGACTGTATATTAGTTAACGCCTAGATGTTAAAAAAATAAACTGTGTAAATTAAGAATTGCTAATAATCTTTGCCAGGCGCTCGTAATTTTACTTTAGGTTATTCCTTTGAGCTTTGAACTCTTTGTTTATTAAAATTATAGTGTTTATAGACAAAGGTTTTTAAAATAATTATTTCTACATGATTTGAACTTAGATATTCTGTCAGTGTGTGCATAGATGATGCGTTTTCGACGCAGGCGCAGAAGTATATACCGGATTGTTGGTCCGAAGTGATATTACGGAATCGCAGAATACCAGCGTGAACATAATTGTAGATTGTGGCAGGATTGCCCATGGACGGCGATAATCCCTTAAAAATATACAAGATACAATAACTTAGTATGATAACCTAATAACAGAAACGTCATAATTGTGTAAAAGCATTCGCTAATTAAGTTCAGGTCATTCGCTGTGTTTAACTGTATCATTTAAATTGTACTGGTACAATTAAGTTCATTGACAGTATGAATCATTTTTATGGAACAAAGACGCGGCGGTGTTTTCAGAAAATATTTTTTAATTTCCAACAAACGTCTGTCTGGATGTGGGTTTATAGGTTCAAGGTAATATTTGCGGATATTAAAAGTATATTGAGATAAATAAGACATATACGACCATGTTTATATATATTCTTTATTCTTTGTTTATGTTTTTTATAAAAATATGTAAGCAAACGAGCAAGATGCTCACTTAGGATACTCGGCCTGCTATCCATGTACGCTTCAGCCCCTGCTGTTGCGTTGCCGGCCCATTATTTCGGTCCCAAGTCGTATTAGTTCAAAAATACCTTCGCAGGCAACTGCCTGCCTGGTATTTGGTTCCAGGGAGTTGGTTCGAAGCGCAATACCTTTAAAAAGCTCAGTTATGAAACGACAAGCATCGAGGTGATACTGACGAAACTTTGAAACTTCCAATCCATTCAGTTATTTTGGCATGAAAGAGTAACAAACATACATACTAACAAAGTTTGCGTTTATAATATTAGTGGGATGTGAATAACATCTTGTTATAATTATATTTTTTAGGAATAGCTCCACGTTGTTGGCTCTAGTGGGCTCGCTGACAATTAAAAATTTGGCAGCGACTAGCGCAAGGGCGTCTCTTGAGACACAAACCCGGGCTGACGCGGGCAAGAGGTCTGCCTGAGCATGGTCCGTCGGATTATGGCTCACCGATGTGAGCCTGGTAGCGAAAGTGGGTTCTCACCATGGTTTCCGACAAAGGCGGTTATTAATGCGGTTATAATTTTACTCAAAATCTAGCTATATCAAATTCATAGCATACGAAGTACTTAGACATTTATTTAAGTATTATTCTTACCTCGTCAATATCAACCACGCCATCAGCTACATCTGTTCCACCCTTGTCTCTCCAATGCTTCTCACTTGTCACCGAGAAGCTGAAGGAACTCTCCCTCCGAGGACTAAGTAGAACCCCTGCTGGGGTCCTCGGACTTCCGTATCTAAAGATCTCCAGGTTTGTGGTTGAAAATCTGCCGCTGCCGTTATCACGTGGGCTCATGAAGACGTCGTCTTCGAGGTCCATGTCCAGGGAGAGGGTGAATGGGGGTGACGAGGCTGATAGTCGTGTGTCGGGTGGCGTTGTTGATGGTCGTGCCAGGTCTGATTCGGAGTAGGGACGATCTGGAAAGAATAAAGACAATTTTTATGTGTATATTAAAACCACTTTATATGTTGTATTTTCTTTAGTTTTTTATTGTATAGTAGACAACAGAGCACGCTGGTCTTCTATATGGTAAGAGAACAATGCCGCCCATGGAAAACGAGCCACAGTCCGCGAATTGATTTTGTTTTCGGCTTTTTACACTTTAAACGTCATTTAGGCTTGTGTTATCACTTCAGATGGACCTTCAAGAAAACAGCGTACATTTTCTTTAAGGACCGGCATCGCACCCGCGGCTTTGCAAGGGGTGGGATTGTCCATGGGCGGAGGACCACTTGAGCCAATATTATAAAAAAAGTCGAGCCGGGTCAATTTGTGCGTCATCATGTTTGTCCGGGTGTGTCTGACGGTGAAGCTCGTCCTAAAACTGAATAAATTATAATATTTTTATGCGGACCGAGGATCGAATCCGATGCCTCCCGCTTCGTGGTAGGCTTATAAGGTCACTTAGCTAAGAGGCTCTCAATCTAATGAAAATAACTAACTTATAATCTCCTTTTTAATGTTTATTAATAATGTATCGTTATTTATGTAAGACCGACTACGCACCCACGGCTCTGCAAAAGGGTGCCCATGGGCGGAGGACCGCTATATGTAAGCTTCCGTTTCCATAAAAAAAGTTCGATAAGTACACTTGTGGTGACTTTTTTGTTTTAATTAAGTAAGTAAACCAGGATTATAGCAATCAGAGAGACATTAATAAATGCGTGCCTGTATCGAATCGGATGTGACAGAACAAAGGGAAGCAATTTGTTATCAATGAGATCGATGATACAAGTACCAGGGTGCAAGGAGGCCCAAGGAGTTTCTTTATTTTAATAAAATCTTCGCTCGAAACCCGTTTTGTCAAGGCGCACGTGCAGCGGCTGGCCACGGTGCGAGCGGGACAGCCTCCCGCCGTCTCGCTCTTAGTGCAACGATCGTAATACTATAGTGATGAGGTTGGTGGGATGACCGCGGCTCTAACGTCTTATAATTCTGACGTAAGGTGTCGGGTAACTAGCCATTGTTTTCATATGTCCGCATCTATCTCAGCGCTCGTGGTCAATGATCTGCTGAAGGCATTTTAAGGCTTTTTGTGCCATCGTCACCAGTCTCGTAGGTAGATGCTTTTAAAAGTGCACCATGAAGCAAGATATTGGTTTTCGAATCCCGGCACGGACAATTATAGCTTAATTTATTATTTTTTCGGTCTCTGGGAGGGCTTGACAGTGGAGGGGCGAGTGTTTTAATACTGTCGCATCCGTGGGAGAACCGTGCTGAAGCATATGCTGACGCACTAATTGGGACGGCTTGACAGAAGTGATACCACGGGCTCACAGAAAACTAGCGTTAAATGTTTCGCTGGGTGAGTGAGGTTATTGGAGGCCCTTAAAATTGCCGCTTAAGCGGCGTATAAATCCGGCAACACAACCAATACGCAGGCGGCGGTGTTTTCTTACCATATAGGAGGCCCACCTGCTCTGTTCAAAATAGTCTAACACGCCCTTTTTATATAAGTATTACAAAGATTTACGTCAGAAATACTATAATAATACGAAATATTTAAAAATATGCCAAAAATAATTGTTCAGTGTAGCCAATTTTGTAATGTTGGTAAATTTGTAATCAAATTGAAAGTACCCGACGTAAATAGTGAGGTGATCATTAAACATTATATCGATAAACCTTTAACGATCCATAAATCAACAGTCGATAGATGTTGCATCACTCGAACTATACAATGAACCTACTTAGCTAACTTCAATGAAATTCTATTATAAACATCATAAAGTATCTCAGAAATACTACTAAGGTTGTTTATATGTTGTACAAAATTCCTTAAATAGACAGCAGGTTTCTAAGGTCCATAGACCATTTTTGCCCAAATTCAGTCTTGGCCTTTCATTTGTACAACACCAAGACCAATATCGCTTATTTTAGCAAGACCAAGACTGACCATGTAAGGTTTGAACAAGAACAAGACTATCCTGCAAGACTTGCGTCTTACAGGATAGTCTTGTTCAGACAGTTTTTTTAATAGTATATCGGATAACGGAGCAGGTTGGTCTCCTATATGGTAAGAGAACATCACCTCCCAAGGACAAACTCGCTATAGTTCCCGCATTAGTTCTGTTGCCGGCTTTTTACGTCACTTAAGCAGCATTTTATAGCCCTCCGATATCCTCGCTCACTCAGCGAAAGACAGTAGAAGCACCGCTTTAAATACAACTACCATTACACGCTGAGTATTCTGAGAGCCGGTGATATCACTCCTGTTGAGGTGGCCCAATTAGTGCTTCCACGAGTAAGACAGTACTAAGACACGCCCTATTCATAGCATTACGTATAATACATTCACAGAATTACGTTGTGGCTAGTTTCAATTTTCGTTAAGTTAAACTGGTATTTTCAATTCCCTTCGCTTTAGTCCCTCACCAGCCAACTGACCATTCATAGAATGCTTTATGACAATTCTATAATCCGATAAGTTCTATCTCAGAGGACAGCAATGATTCAATGATTAATTGTGGCTTTTTTGTTTGGAAACGAGTTTTTTGAATGTAAATCTCATACAGTTTCCTTTAGTACTTTTTAACGTAACTTTTATAAGATGATAATGTACTTAAAATTCATGATTATATGTATAAATTATATACAGTTTAATTTTTGGTATCGATTTTCAGAATAAATTTTAAAATGTTCATAAAAAAGACAATAATAATATAGTAATAGTGAATTTATAATCAATACGCAATACCTATTGATCTTTGTATCAGCATCATCAGCCTATCAAGTCCACTGCTGGACACAGGCCTCCCCCAAAAGGAGGGTGTTTTTCCTTAATCACAACGCTTGGTAGGCGGGTTGTATGTACACATACAACATTACAATGTTTGTCAAATATTAGGTTATTATTTTGACAGCTCATAGAAGTAATGAAATGAAAAATGAAAAGAATTATTAATAAATGTTTTATAATCGACTTCATTAGATTTGAAATCAATTGTTGTTTGCTTAGATTATAAAAAAACAAATAAGAAAAGTAACTCTCTTCAATTGTCTAAATTATCATCTTAAATCTGACAAAATATTTCCTTCAAAAGACCTAAATTCAATATTTATGTATATCTTATTAACTCATAAAGCCTATAAAAGACTAAAAACATAACGCTTATTACATATTTAAAATTCTGTTTTGTCAAAATTATCAACCTAAAATTGACAAAGTATATTAGTTCCATCAAAAATCCTATAACTAACATTATTATTCTCAGATAGTAATATATTTAGAAAACAATTAAATTGTACCCACATGATGAGCATCAAACTGTCAAAACTGTAATATGTCAAGATTATTATCCTAAAATAGACAAAAACAAAGATAATTCCTTCAAAATACCAATATTATTTGAATCCTATAAAATTAGAATAAAACATTATGATTAAACATTTCAACTTGAGTTCTGTCATCATTATCATTCTAAATTTGACAACGTATTACTCAATACATGTTTTGAATAGTTTTCAAACCAGAACTGGTGGGATTAAAACTAATATAATATTATGTACAATCAAGTACAGTTTCAGAGGGATTAAATACTTAACAACAATTACGGTGATGCTGTCGAGACGACATTAACTAGATAAATAGTTTTGTAAAGAACTCAGTTAAGATTTACTTGATATATTTAAACATTCTGTCACTCTCTAGTAAATATGTATTTGTTTAATGGTACAGCGGATAACGGATCAGGCGCATCTCCTATATTGTAAGAGAACACCATCGCCCATGGACATTGCCTATGTAATGACGCGCATAATTTTCCAGCATTTTACGCAGCTTAAGCGGTAATTTTAAGAGCCTCCTACTTCTACTGTGTTTTGCTGACTGAGTGAGGATATCGGAGGCCCTCAAGTGGCGTGAAAAGCTTGCAACACAATCAATGCGTGGATTATTGCCTGGTTGTCCATGGGCAGCGGTATTCTCTTACCATATAGAAGACCCACATACTCCGTTGTCCGCTATACCATTGAAAAAAATTAAAAAGAGTGGAGGGTATTTTGTATAATATAGACAATAGGAGTAATGAATTCTCTTCAAAATGTGTTAATATTCCCCCTAGGTACTAAATAAATTTCAACTTTTAAGTTTCAAAAACAGTTCATTTGCCACGGCAATTGGTTTTGTACACAGTCGTTTATTAAACATCAAAATTTTGACAGCACGAGCAGCCGTAAGTTTTGAGACTCGTCTGGGGTCATTATTCATGCAGATCATTAATAAGACCTTTGACAAACATTTGCATACAATGTGTGTCCAGGTCGTTGCTAAGATTTTAATATTTAGTTACTTCTGTATGAGATAGTTTTGTCCTCTCAATGGTTTTCATAATTGATCTGTTTTCAAATATCGATCATATTATATCGTTTTCAATTGCTTTGTATGGTAAATCACTTGATTTTTTATAGTATAGACGACCACGGAGAAGATAGGTCTCCTATATGGTAAGAGAACACCGCCACCCATGGACAACCGCGTCATTCCGTGCATAGGTTGTGTTGCCGGCTTTTTAAGCCGCTAAAGCGGCATTTTAAAGGGTCTCCGATATCCTCACTTACTCAGCGAAATAGTAAAAGTACCGTTTCATGTTGAGCATTCTGTGAGCCTGTGGTATCACTTCGGAAAATCCTGTCCATTTATTACATCCGCATATGCTTAAGCATGGATCTTCCACGGGTGAAATTAATTACGGGTTGATTGATTTAATATGAATCAGAAGTATTTCTCCAAGCAGCTGGGTTCATATTTTGGTTGTGTGCGTCACAAAAAACCTTAAAAACTCTCAGTTGTGACAATTCTAAAAATATTTCAAGATAAATTAAAAAAATGTTTATATCATTCAGATTGTACTATCTCAGAGATATGTTGACCACAAACTACCATCTGTTTAGATCTCTTGGAACCTCTTTTGTTTTTACAATCATTAATTTCTGATGTTCGTTGATTTCTCCTTCTATTGACCTTCAGATTGCAGGTAGAGTCGAGTAAATTTTGACATTATTTTAAAATGGCTACCTCCTCTCACAATTAGCTTTAAATGTAGCTAACCTTAAACTTTAATTTTTTTTCCACCAATTCCTATTTTAATAGCAAAAATGATTTTTTTAAATGTATATTCCAAGGCAATGCTTTCCGAGATTTTTCCCGTAGGCAAAATCTTTTAAGCCGCTTTAAATTGTACTGCTTAGTTTTAATTATCTATCCCTTTGAGTTATTGGAAGGCATAGGAACAATGAATCATTGAATACAGAACCGACCAGTTTCTTATCTCCGCGGCTACCGAACTACGCGTTATTCTTATGCTAAACGTTTTGAAACCACTTAGTGACATGACATAACACGACATTTCGTTAACTTTGGGGACTTGGAAGCGTCAATTTAGGCGCTTAGATATTTAAAATTTAAGTTAGGAAACATTATTGGTACAAGTATAAATCGCTATGCTTTTTTGTGGACATGGTGGCAGATGAGGGGAAGGCTCACCCAGGATAAGAGGACCTCCACCCTTGGACACTTCTAGGCCTTGCATAAATGCTTACCTGATAAACTGTGAGCTGTTACAACTATAATACTATCTTTTTTTTAAACGGAGGCACATGAGCAGGAGACTGAACTAGGATATGTGGTCCTTCGGCCAAGGACACCCCTAGCCCTTGTAGAGCTGCGGGTGAGTTGCCGTCCTTTAAGGAATAAGAACGCTCTTATATCATGAAAGCCCAACAAATGGTGTGGCGATTTTCGGTACACTTAAAATATAAGAAAAATTTGGTACCACAAAAAACAAAAAAACAATTGAACCCATGGCAAATAAAAAGCATTGTTTGAACTGATAAAATAATTAAACTATAGTAAATTATGAAATTAACCACAGCCTTAAAGAGCAACATACAGAAATATATGTTTAATCATAAACTGAATTCTCATGTTTATCTCCGAAGTCAGTACTTAGCGTCGCGTAATCGTTCCCAGCCCGTATTGAATGATTGTGGGGAACCGCATTTTTGACACTCAAAATTCACGTTGTAAAACATTTTCGGCCCGTATTGGCACATCAATTCCAGAAGCTGCGGCTGCGCACCTCAAATTTATGACCTCTTTATCCCAATTTAAGTGGTTTTTTTGAGTTTGAGTATTCACATGTAGTGACGCGTCTACTAGTGTAGCCTACAGTTTTCTGGATTGTAGAAATAGATGGGATATCATATATTGAAAAGACCACATTTCATATATTGAATACATATGTAATTCGTATGGTCTTTTCGTATGTATACATATAAAAGAATTTTTTTATAGTATAGCAGACAACGGAGTATGTGGATCTCCTATATGGTAAGAGAACATTGCCGCCCATGAACAACCGCGCCACAGTCCACGCATTAATTTCCCACCAAAACGGTATTTTTTAAGGGCCTCCGATATCCTAACTCTGCAAAACACAGTACAAGTACCGTTTCACGCTGAGCATTCTATGAGTGCGTGGATATCGCAGACCCTTAATAATGCCACTTAAGTGGCATAAAAAGCTGCCAACACAACCAATGCGCGGACTGTGGTGCGGTTGTCCATAGGCGGTGTTCTCTTACCATATAGAAGACCCACCTGCTCCGTTGTCCGCTATACCATAAAACCATAAAAAAGAAGTACTAATCTTTACATATATGTTCTCTACATTGTCAGTTATTCAAACTGCCTTCAATGGGTTGAAAATATCATGTTAAACCATTAAACTTAATATCGCCATATTATAATGTGATCTCGCTTTGACACAACGGTACGTTTTTATGATCGTTGTAAAATAAAACCAAAGTCGAGCTATGATTTGTGGCGTGCGTCTGCGCAGGCGTACGCTACTGTTCGATAAAAAATTATAGATCGGATCCACTTTTTTTACCTTCTATTAAGATGAATTATTGTCTGGGTTTTTTTGGTTTGCAGTGGTTGTTTTGGACAGTTTCCTTAAAGAATTTTACAAAAATTTATTAATATATCGTTAACTCATTTATTAAAAAAATACTAATATTTCAATAGACAATAAATTCCTTGTTTGACTTAATCCTTAAAAAGGTATTTTTTGGAGACCTAAGGTTTTTAAAACACCGATAGGTTAAGTTCTCTGACTAAGGAGACCCTTTGCTTGGTTAGGTACCTACGCTAATTTTAATGAAGGCCACTAAATCATATTGGTTTGGAAATATCTCTGCAGTAATCTGATTTTACCGAGTTTCTTTTAAATATCTGGAAGCAAACGGACAGGATGATCACTCTTAGTCCCATTTGAGTCGCAAATATGTTGCCGGTCTTTAATTTAAAAGTATAATTTACTAAATTCAACTATAATATTATAATTGATGATGATGATGATTTGATTTTCACACTACGAATTATTACATTGTTATCGATAAAAACAATCGACACTACCTACGCACAGAACAACACTAGAGGTCAGTGTACCACAATAAGAATAAGATGATATTTTATTTTCAAGATGTTGGTACTATCTTGGCATAAATTAAAGGTTTTATACTCTCTTTCTCGTACCACGTGTTTCATTTGCGAGTACGTAGGTCGGTACAGTCCGCAAAATGTTATTCTCCTTTGTTTGCAAATAAATAAAAAATCTAATATTCCTAATTAGTGCCCTTATGCAAGACCAAGACCAAGATCGCCTAATTTTAGCAAGAGCAAGTCTGACCGTATAAGACTTGAGCAAGAACAAGACTAAGCCTTCAAGACTCGCGCGTCTAGAAGCAATTTTTTTTGGAATTCCTCATTAAATCTTTAGACATATTTTAAAAATCTGATTGGTCTTTACTATGGCTATATTCAAGCTCAAAATGTTCCTATTCTGATAGGTTTTTCTAAGATCTGAAGTTCTTTAATAAATATCAATAGCCTGACTGGGAGCGCAATACCAAGACCAAGACCAATACCAGGCGTATTGGCGCAAGACCAACTATCTCTTAAGTAGTAATTTAGCGTAAATGGTATCAAAAGTTTTGTACTTTTTAAAAATTATACAGTTATATTAAATTCTTGTTTATTACATGATAATATTATATGTGATAATATTCAGATAAATAATATGTACCTACATTAGAAAAATATAATCATAAAATCCATATATTAAAACATTTTAAAAAATCAATCTCAAAAGTACTTAAAAGTAATGATTATTTTTGTTGTATAATAAATAAGACTGCTACATATAAGTAATAGGCCGCTGTTTATTTCAATGCCCAGCCACTCAATAGCTCATCTGGAAAACGCTATTTTTTCATAAAAATTAAGAAATTTATTTAAATAATGATCCAGTTCATGTTTTTTTTATAATATAGCTTACAATGGTGCAGGTGGGTCTCCTATATGGTAAGAAAACACCGCTACCCATGGACAACCGCATTCCAATTCGCGCATTGATTGTGTTGCCGGCTTTTTCGCCACTTAAGCGGCATTGTTAAGGGCCTCCGATGTTCTAACTCAATCAATGAAACAGAGTACAACAACCATTTCACGTTGAGTATTCTGTGAGACCGTGTAACACTTCGATCGAGCCGGCCCAATTAGTGCTTCAGCATATGCTTCAGCATGGCTCTCCATGTCATGTCATAGTTAAGGCAGTAATTGTAAGGAACATTATCTTTCAAATGGTTTTTCTTAGTTTTATTTTGCAAATTAACAACAACGAAAAGAACTTTTGTAACACAAATCTAAAGAAGTTTAAAAGTTTTTAAGATCTGTTCAGAGATTATCCCTTACAATGTCACAAACCGGTGGCTTACAAGTATGTTAATTTGGAATAAGCAGTACTTTCTCTTCCTCTTCTTTCTCTTGCTTTTGCTCTTCTTGCCCACGGGTGCGATGGCGGTTTATACTGAGAGGAACGCTCTTTTTAAAAGTTCCGAAAGTAATATTTGTATGGAGATATCTCTACAGGCGCTACAACGTTCAGTAGTGGAATCAGATAATGGTGAACTAGTTTATATTTTGGCTCCATTTTAATGAAATTCAGCTATACTTATTAATTCTTACTTTTTACAATATTCCGCGTATTAAATGCGGTTCTGTATTTATGCGTTTTATTATAAATAATGTTCTTATGTATATCCTTCTTCTCTTCTTACATCCTTCTTCTACATATCATATATCCTTCTACATATTACAACCGTTAGTCAGGCAGTTGAGAACTCTCAGGAAACTTAGAGGACTCTTTTTATTCATTTTTTTATCGTATAGCAGATAATGGAGCAAGCAAGTCTCCTTCATAGTAGGACATTGCTGCCCATGGGCACGTTGCCGACTAAACAAAACTAATTTGTGACTAATTGGCACAAAATTAACGCATTTTATTAAGATAGAAATGTTTTTTTTTAAGTTTTAATGCAATAAAAAGTCAAATTCAATTCTTGTGTTAATTTGGGTCGCCTATTACGTTTAAGAGTTTCAAGAAGCCAAAAAGCAGGTTTTAAGGTCGATTTTTACCTACGTCTGCGCTCTGTACACAGAATCACCATTATTACCGTTGGGTTACGTTCCAACTTGTTCGCTACTGGTATTACGCAGTGCATTTGTGTGGGTGTACCAGCCCGACTGGGTTTGTAAATTTTAAATCTTAACAGCTGTCATCTCTTAGCCAATGAGAATTGGGAGAAATTAAGGAGTGATTGTAGTTTATAACGATTTTTTACACTAAGAGGAATCATTTTTTTTTAAATTATACAGCCTTTGTATGCCTTTTATATGTATATAGCGGACATCGGGACAGACAGAATATACAATGTCTATGATTTTATAGTTATAAGAGCTCACAGCACACACCATCCTTTGCTCGTGTTGTTGAATCTTTACGCCGGTTAAAATAATAGCATAATATATAATAGCAGGGTTTCCTACCCAATGGTGCACTATTAACGCATTTTATGAATTACTCCGTAATAAAGGCAAATGTATGGAAAATACGATTATAATTTGTTTTTAAGGTATAGCAGACACCAGAGCAGGTGGGTCTCCTATATTGCAAGAGAACATCGACGCCCATGAACAACTGCGCCACAGTCCGCGCATGGGTAGTGTTACCGGTTTTTTTACGCCACTTAAACTGCCTTTTAAGGGTCTCCGATATCCTCACTCAATCATTGTAACACAGATGAAGCACCGTTTCCAGTACAACTACAATTTCACGCTGACTATTCTCTGAGCTCATGGTATCACTTCGGACGTGCCGACTCAATTAGTGTATCCACATATGCTTCAGCATGGCTCTCACATGGGTGAAATCTCCCAAATATTAATAATATCACAGTTAACTTGAATTTATTTGCGTTTTGTGAACCCATATAACAAAGTGGCAGATAATCTCTCATAATACGTTCAGAAATAGCGTTAGGGCGACATAATACCCACATAATCCCTAAATAATAAGACGTCATTATTTTAATACTATATCGAGACAATATAGTTTCATCGCTTTCACCTCAATGCTTGTCGTTCCACAACTGAGTGTTTTTTAAGGCATTTTATGCCAATACTATATATATTTAAATCAATATGAATGTAGAGCCTCGTAGCTTTTAGGTTTTAAAAGTGTACCGTGAAGCTCGAGGTATCGGGTTCGAATCTCGGTCCGGACAAGTATAATTTAATTTATAACTTATTCGGTCTTTGGATTTCCGTGACAGTAACCGGATGAGTGTCGTAATACTTTTGCACCCGTGAGAAAGCATATGATGACGCACTAATTAGAACGGCTTGTGCGGAGTTACACGGGCACACAGAATACTCAGCGTGAAACGGAACTCGTACTGTGTTTCGCAGAGTGAGTGAGGATATCGGAGGCCCTTTAAAATGCTGCTGAAGCGGCGTAAAAAGCTGGCTCCATAACCATGTGCGAAGTGTAGCGCGGTTGTTCCTGGGCGGCGGTGTTCTCTTACCATATAGGAGACCCACCTGCTCCGTTGTCCGCTATAGAATAAAAAAACGATCACTTAAGTCGAAATCACTAGCATAACGGATAAAAGAAGTCTTCTAAGTCCACTAGTATATAATATAATTGAAAATATCGAGAAATAATACATTTTAAAAGCAACAGAATAAACCAAAAAGTCGACGCAACAAACCGAATGAAAAAAAAGATTCGTCACGAACATAGGCTAGGGAGAGAGAGAAAAAAAAGAGAAAAACTGGTAAACAAGTTCGTTTATTTTCGTGCTATCGCACACCAACCAATGGTAATTTCATATTTTCCTCTCTTTCCCACCGGCCGAACGTTGTGCACCTGTGCTTTAGTATCCCCAGAGTAACAACGACCTCAATAACCTATCATCACGAAAGGACCTAACTTACTTTTACACTCAATGAAAAAGCAACTCTAATCCATTGTGATAAGTTTTATATTCCGATGCAGGTTTTTATATTATAGGTATAATAAATTTAGACAAGAAACAATTATTGTCGTATTCTGATTTGATTCTGAAGCTCAAGCTTTTTTTCACTTTAATGCGTCAAACTAATGTCTTGTAATAATAATGAAAGTGGAACACCTGTTTTGGATTTAATCCCATTGTTAAAATAAATGGAAGATTTTTTGCGATAGTTTTTTTTATTGCCAAAAATACCCAATAGGGTAAAATGCTTTGTTTGTTTTTTATGCCCGAGTTGCTGTGTAGTTACAGGTTTTGAATATTATAAGCTTTATTTATAACTTTAGTATTTCTTTATGTTAAAACTCGACAATATAGATAAAAAAATAAATTTTCGATAACAAAGACATAAAACAAAGATAGAAGAGTCGCGTGGGTATTTTAATATTTTCTTGTTGCAAAAGAGATCCTGATTTTTTTGCTTCGGTCTGTTAGTCATTTGATTTTAAAATATATTTTACTACACAAGAGTTATAGACATATATTTATAGAACAATATATAATTTATAATATCAATTCTTAAATATATCATATTGTTATGCCGAAAATTTATTTTGATTGTTATATAACGGTTAATGACACAGGCCTCTTATGGTAAGAGATCACCGCGTTACATGGACAATGGTGATTTCGCACTTTTTACTGTTACCGGGTTAAAATAAATATAGTTGGATGCAATGAAAAAAATTAGTGCATTAGCATTTGATCTCCCAGCAGGAAGAGCTTTCCGGCCGGGATTCGCACACGGTCCAATGGGATCACGGCAGTTCTGTGACACAGAAATAATTCAATTCAAATACATAGTTGAAACAAAGTTAGCAGTATGTACTTCCTAATTACTCAGCTTACATATGGCTTACGCCTATATGCTCGACAAAAATAGATGAGTTCAAATGCGAGTCAGTTGCTGATTTATTAACGTCACTTACTGTCACTCATCGAGCGCATGCGGGCTCGTATGAGTTTTTTGTTGTATAAGTGCAATCGTTTGATTTTTACAGATTTAGAAAAGTAAGTTTTTTTCATTGTATGGCAGATAACGACAGAGTTGTGATGTGATGATCATGTGTGATGGTAAAGTCATCACACATGAACAACCATGCGTTGTGTGCAAGCGGGGCGTTTCTGTTGTCGGCTTATAATGCCGTTTAAACGGGTGAACTTAGTGCGCCTAAGTTTCTCGCTGAAGGTCAGAATTATATTTTTACTATTAGACACAGACTCACAGCTCGGCGAGCTACAAAATGCTTCGGAGTTCATCACAAACAGAATTTATCTACAGTAGATAAAAATATACACCTGCATTCAGAACTCGAGACAACGCCTTAAAAGATTTCAAGTTCAAAATAATATGTCAGCGAACTGAAAAAATTCCATATTTTAAAGGTGGTGAGAAGATTCCAATCCAGCCCCTAGCTACCGAATTCAAATTAGTTTTTTATTTGATTACGTCAAGATCGGAGATTAATAAACATTTGATAAATTGTTCAGATTGTTGACACATGACGTTAGGACTAAGTCGTTTTAATTTATAGACTGTGTCAGTTGTATATTATTACGTATTTTTCAAGCTGAAAATAATGAAACGACACTAAAAATACCCCTCGATTCGAATAAATTAGATTTAGTTAGGCCACTGTCAAGTGTTTCCAGAAACCGAATAAATTATAAATTAGATTTTAATTGTCCGGAACGGGATTCGAACCCGATACCTCTCGCTTCATGGTACACTTTTAAAACCATTGAGCTAGAAGGCTCTTAAAAATAATTTATTATTATAAGTATTTAATTAAATCGCATTTGTCATAACGTCACTCAGCATTCAAAACAACATGACATTTCCATCATAGACAGTACAGTTTAAATACTAATTTCTTTATATGTGTATTAATGAGTTTTCTTTTGGTTTTTTTTATTGTGCGAAAGACTGCTTGCCTAACCTCTTTTCTTCTAGGTAGATTGAGCTATTATTTTATTCCATTTCTTAACTCTTCGATAAGTTTTAACCGTGGGAGAGCCATACTGAAGCTTATGCTGACGTACTAATTGGGACGACTCGTCCGAACTGATACCATATCAGTGGTCGTAGAATAGCGTGAAACGGTACTTGTATTGTATTACGTAGAGTGAGAGAGGATACCAAAGACTCTTAAAAATACCGCTTAAGTAAAAAGCCGGCAACACAAATAAGCGTGGTACTGTGGTGCGGTTGTTCATGGGCGGCGGTGTTCGCTTACCATATAGGAGACCCACCTGCTCCGTTGTCCGCTATATGATTAAAAAAAATATCTTAAAACAGCGGGAATATCAAAGACAAAAGGGAATCATAAAAATAGTAATCATTACAAACATTTGTTTATTTTTTCATTATTTGTACACAAATTTTTAAAACTAGGGCTGTGAAATCTGTCTGCAGAGATATTTCCAAACCAATACGACTAGGGGACCTTTAAGAAAGGGCGTGGTTATCACTTAACGGCCGGCAACCATGGCTTTGCTCGGCAGCCAAGGCGGTGGAACAATAATTCTAGTTGAGGCACCTGATCGACTGCCTCCCGATTTAAAAATATAAAATAAAATCCTAATCCAACTAGAATATACCAAAAAGTGTTAATTCTAAACTAATTGATAAAGTACGTCCACCCGTGGAAGAGCTATGCTGAAGCATAGATATGTTGATGCACTAATTGGGCCGGCTCGTCCGAAGTCCGAAGCGCGCTCACAGAACACTCAGCGTGAAACGGTACTTGTAGTGTATTTCGCAGTGTGAATGAGGATATAGAAGGTCTTTAAAAATGTCGCATAAGTGGCGTAAAAAGCCGGTATCACAACCAATGCGCAGACGGTGGCGCGGTTGTCCATGAGCGGCGGTGTTCTCTTACCATATAGGAGACAAAATAAAAAAGTCATAAATGTCGGTAATTGTAATAAAAATGATTTGGTTAAGTTACATAATAAAAGTATTATTTTTATGTAAAAGCATACGTTTTGAGATTTTGGTTGATTTTCTGGTGTAATTTTCACATTTGTTAATCTTATTTCCCATATTTCAATTAGTTACTTTAATATAACCTTTTTTTATTGGTGTTTCAACATTTTTTTGATTTATTTGTGTCTGTGTGTGTTTTGAAGGTTATGAAAACCGATGCTCTACCATATTATAATAATAATATCTTTATTTGCAATAAAACAAGATATTTTTACTGGGTCAATACACTAGGTAGGTATATAGTGCTAAGCTGCTTACATGTTTTGCAAGAAATAGAATATTACTTTGCATGCAAACCAATATTCTATGGACAAATCAAATGGTAATGTTTATATTAAGTTAATATATTTAAAAAATGACAATTATTACACCAATTATATATTATAATCTTAAATAATGTTAAATTTAAAATCTTTAAATAACTTTGCATTCTTTTTTATGTTAAAGCCGACAGTAGACAACGGAGCAGAACGCCGCCCATTACCAAACGCGCCTCTGTCCGCGCATTGGTTGTGTTGGCAGCTTTTTACGCCACTAAGTGGCATTTTTAAGGGCCTCCGATATCCTCACTCAGTAGAAGCACCGTTTCAAGTACAGCTACCATTTTACGCTTTTCTGTTGGCCCATGGTATGGGCGAGCCGTCCCAATTAGTGTGTCAGCATATGCTTCAGCATGGCTCTCCACGGGTGCGACAGTATTAAGACACTCGACGGCCACTGTCAAGGCCTATCAGAGACCGAATAAATTATAATTTATAATTGTCCGGACCGGGATTTGAACCCGATACCTCTTGTTTCATGGTACACTTATTAAAGTTGGTGACAAAGTTATTTTTTTGTTCTTTTATTTATGTTGTATTGGTAAGTTTTAAACAAATATATATTTTTTAACAATCAATATGTAAATGACAGCCCTATTTGTCACTCACCCGCTTGCTGGCGCTTGGATGTTTGCTTCGAGCGTGGCACATTGACGTAGGTCATGCACATCTGGTAATGTTTTTATTGAAAGCCAGTGGCGCCAAATGTTTGGGAATCTCAATCTATTAATAGTACCTAGAAACGTGATGGCAAATCATACAAACATTCTTTGGTAATAAAGACATGTATTAAGATAAAATTAATACTAAAATTTGTTAAAGAATGTGATCTTGTTTTTGATTTATGGATATAAATGTTTCAAATTGAAAAATTAAATAGGTACTGTAACGTGCCGTTAAAGGCTTTGGTAGGCTCTATCCATGACTGGACTAATGTCTTACCCGTTATCCATGGGAGAGCCATGCTAAAGCATGATGATTGGGCCGGTTTGGCTGCAGTGATCTCTTAGGTACTAGAGGTGAAAATACCCGTAACCTACTCAGTTATAGGTATGTAACGCTTAAATGGCATAGAAAGCCTCAACACACACAAACGGAAAATTGTGGAGCGGTCGTCCATGGGTAATAGTGGTAGTTGTCAAGGAGCTCCACTTCTCCGATTTCTGCTACAATAAAATTACTATTTGCTATATAATGATCTCAATAATCAAAATTTACAATCCCATACAGAATGCGAAGCATTTTAATAGAAATAAATTAATTTCATTTGACTTAAAAGCAATTAGAAGAAGGTTTTTAATTGGCAGTCATTCACGTAATGACCATCTGTATCAGTTGATTGCGACAATTTGCACCTGCTATAAACTCAACATAAAAACTCAAATGTATCACAAGAAATTCTTTTCTCTTTTTTGTTTTTTAATCAGAAATGATGATTGCTTGGTATAAGTGATTACTGAAGGTACAAATGTTTTGGTTTTGAAAATGATAATGGCATCTTTTATTTTGGCAAGCGTCGTATCACTACTTGAGTCACAACACTCACTAAGTACAAGCATGTAAATAGTTTGCAAAAGTTTTTCGCCAACCTTTTTTTTATGTAGTATAGCCGACAACGGAGCAGGTGAGTCTATTATGGCAGGAAAACACCGCAGCCCATGCACAACCGCGACGCATCACGCTTGCTGTGAAGCCGGCTTTTTACACCGCTTAAGTGGCATTTTTAAGGACCTCTGATATCCTCACTCACTCAGCGAAACACAGTACAAGTACCGTTTTACGCTGAGTATTACGTGAGTTCTTTATATCATATCGGACGAGCCGGCCCAAATAATGCGCCACCACGGATACAAAACAGCTGTTTCCGTCCATTCCAACGAATTGAGCCGAAAACCCAAGGTCCATAGATGCCACATAGTCCATGCGATGGGTGCCCCATACCCCACTATATCATCAAAAAGTTTTAATATGTCTCGCGTGTATGCAATCGGTCAATCGCCTCGAACCATAGATGGCAGAGGCGTGCCACTGCATACAAATGTGCCCCATATGAGAAAGTACTGGTACAATATCAATGGCTCTCGCTAAATATGGCTTGATTAATTCACGAAGCGAATCGTGCGATGGGAGACCCACTTTGGGTGACAATTGATTTTTAACACGCAGATAGGAACGCAAATAGACTTGAGAAGCACGTGAGTTTAAAAAAAATTCATCAGAAATCTTCTCGTCTGTGAGAATAGGAGATTTAACCCTCGCGTAGAAACATCGGACCCTGGGACTGCCATATGATAAATTATGTTAGTGATTTTTTTCTATTGTAATGATCAACTAATTGTTACAGGTTTATAGAGATTATGTCACTTAAGCGACGTTAAAAGTCTGCAACACATCAAGCGCGGATTGTGGCGCGTCGATAGGTCAATAGGACAGTGTTCTCTTACCGTATGGGAGACTCACCTGCTCCGTTCTCCGCTATACCATAAAAACAGAATCCGCAATTTCCACCATAGTTAATATTTAATCATAACTCGTGTATGGTCATTCAAAATGAGCCCGCAATTGTACAACGTAATTTTCAGATAACTCGGGAAGATATCGCTAAAAATAAATCATAAACAGACGCTAAGATTGTGCGCAATGAAAGCCTGTTTACAGGTTTGGTGCAAACCTATCAGACGAGCGTTTGTTTATTTATAAGAGTGTACAAGCGATACGTACACGTACAATAGTTTTACACAGTAAAAGAAAATAAAATCAATCCACAAGATTTTATTATTGCGGAAATTATGACACATGGGTATGGAAGAGATATAGTCCATAGTCCGCGCATTGGTTGTGTTGCCGACTTTTTGACACCGATTAAGCAGCATTAAGAGCCCCCGATATCCTCACTCACTCAGCGAAAGGCAGTAGAGGTACCGTTCCAAGTACAACTACTAGTTCACGCTGAGTACTCTGTGAGAACGTGGTAGCACATCTAACAAGCTGGCCCAATTACTGCATTTGCATATGCTTCAGCATGGCTCTCCCATGGGTGATTGTTGGTTGTGATTGTTCATCTTAGTGATTATTGTATGAAGTCGCTATATCTCGTAACACGAGCCAACATGCGTCTGCGCAGGTCCCGTTAATTTTAGTGCCCTACACAAACATTGCATTACGATCTGTTACGATTCAACATGGGTTGATCGTTTCAATCAACTGTAATAATATAATAATGGCAGATAGCCTGTCTGTCCATGTGTTTATGAAGCATCCCTATCTATTTAGACATATTAATTAAAGACATACAAAATATTTACTTTTCGTGTCTTATTACTAGATAAATAATCCTTTTATATTGCTGAATATGGAACAAGAAGGTAGGTGATTTTTAAAAAGAATTAAAAGAATATTATTAATACTATGTATGTTTTTTTTAATTCAGATTGATTGAAAATGTATATATATTACATAAAATTTCAATAGTTATATATTTTTTTTGTATATTTAGCTAATTTAAAGTTTAGTTTTTCATCCATATTACCATAAATAAATAATATTTGGAATATAACTCTTAATAAAATAAGAGTTATATGAAAAAAAACGCACGCATTGCATAGGCTATGGATGTCCATGGGCGAGAGACTGCTTCTCTTAAATGAGTTTTCCGCAATTTCCATTAAAAACAAATCTATTGGTATAAAAATTACATTTATATTTTTAATTCTAACCACTTGTCCGATTTCATAACGTAACGTTCCCATTTGAGAATTATGCTGTAGCATATGCTGTTTCACTGGCTAGGCTGGCTCGTCCAGAGTGATACCACGGACTCACAAAATAAAAGCGTGAAATAGTACTTGTAATGTTATGTTGAGTTACAATACCGGAGACCTATGAAGTCCCTTTAATTCGGCATAAAAACCCGGAAACACAACCAAACTGTAGCATGGCTGTTCATGATGATGATGTCTTACCGTCAAAAAAAATACAGATAATTCAGCAATCCCATTTCGGTATATAATAAACTCTTAGCTTTATAGTATTAGTATGAATGCTGGTGCATCGATATGTCTATAAAATGCATAATGTCAAGGCCAGTGCTTTTCCAGTTTCCATTTTCAGTAAAAACAAGTTGCGATATCCACTAGCTACATGTAATTATGTGTTATAATATAAGCAGAGTAATTTGAGCTCTAAAATAATGGTTTAGAGATCAATATCGCCCGTGGGCATTGTGCATCAAGGTCTGCGTATGAGTTGAATGTCAACTTTATTTACGTTACCTAAACTTATATATGCGAATGCTTTGTTCGTAATGGTCTGATGGTTGTAATTTTTGATCGATTTTAAATGATTTATTGAGAAATTTATGTTTTTGTAATTAATTAATAGCTTTTTTAATGGTTTCTCGATGTTGGCCAGACTGGTCTTTATATCTTAACGCGGATGAGAATAAGTTTAAATTTGCCGTTACTAGCGCAAAGTCTCCTTTGAGACACGAACCATGCTTTGGGTCGTCGCGGGAAAAATCCATCTGAGGAGCACCTCGGCGTCTCACCGATGTGACAGAAGATGAATCCTCTCCATCATATCCGGCGAAGGCGGCTTTTGCTGCGATCCCTACACCTAATCCTACTTCTTTTTACTTTTTCGTAATGGGTGTACGTCTTTGGGGGAGGCCTGTGTCCAGCAGTGGACTTGATGGGCTGATGATGATGATGAAGTCTTCTATGGTTGATCGGAACCTTGATAGTGAAACTTACTGATTGTCTATGGTTCTCATTAAATTCTCCATCTTTAATTATTGTAATTTGTGTTCAATATCTTGTTGTTTTGCATTTTTCAACAGATTATTTTAATGTTATGTTTTCAAATTGGTGGCACAAACGGTATCTTTTATTATATTTGTGTTTGTATGAAGGACGCTGATAACCAGCGCACAGTCACTTGTGGTGGAATATACATGTAAGCACTACCTCTTTTTTTTCAAAATTATGCTTATTGTGTATTGTCCCTTTATTGTGTATTGGTAAATTTAAAAATTGCTGACTCATTGATGTTAGATCTGAGAATGAAATAACCTATTTCATGAAACAACATTTGGTATTTGAAGAAATAGCAAAGCAACAGATCATCACCAGATGCGCATGCGTCACTGAATGACACGTGGGGAGATAATGAGTCGCAGACCGCTCGGCGGCATTGCCAAAACGGTATAGCTGTCACAATTCAAAAGACATTATCCAAAAACTACTGTTAACAATGAATCGAATGCCAGGCGCTGAAAATCGGCGCTACACCACATATTTTTATGGTATAGCGGGCAACGGTCAGGCAGGTCTCCTCTATGGTAAGATAATCCGCCGCCCATGGGCAACGGTGGGACAATCCGTACTTTATTAATGTTGTCAGCTTCATATGTCGCTTAAGCAGTATGATTTCACAGGCCTCTAATATCCTCACTCACTTAGCGAAATACAAAACAAATTATGTTTCACGCTGGTATTCTGTGAGCCCGTGGTATCACTTTGCTTGAGCTGGCTCATATATTCTTCAGCATGTCTCTGCCATGGATGTGACAGTGGTAAAACACTCGCCCGGCTACTATCATAACATTTCAAAGACCGAATAAATTATAAATGTTTTATTCAGACCAGGGATCAAACATTTTACCTTTTGCTTCGTGGTCAACTAATAAGAACACTTAGGTACGAAACTCTTAAAATTACAATTGAATAATACGGGATTACTTAACAGCAATGTTACATGCCTATACTGCAATCGCATTTCAACTTTGTTTCCAAAAATATCCGACAAATATACACGACATTTGTCAACAAGCTTAATTAAAATATTCCATCATGTGTCACGTTCATCTCCTTACAAATACTTTGCATTTCAATGTAACGAGAAAAGAGCAATTTCATGTGTTTTCAAAACACTTAGGGCGTCTGCTATTTAACCTGTAATTAAAACGTCGGAAATCAATGTTGCTGTCAGTGTCACGTTGACAGCGCCGTATGTCAGAGTCGCGATGACATTTGTTCAGTGAATTTGGAATTTTGGGGTGATCCCACCATCTCTCGTAAATCTCTTTCGTTAATTGCTTTCTAATTTTATGTGTTTTTTAAAAAAATACGCCCCTCACTTGAAATAGATTTATGAGGCCGTTTTTACCAAAACGCCTTAAATAGTATTATTTTAAACTGCTTGATACAATAATTAAACGTTCAGTTTTTTCTTATATGTTATTGCAAAAACGAGGCGGAATAAAATATAAAAATAATTAAATAAATATAAAAATAATTAAACTTTATCTGTTGTGAGTCCACAATTAATCTTAGTTTAAAGATACCGCGTCAGGCAGCTAGTTGGACAGTGGTGATTCGGGGCACAAAATGCCTTAAAAACATTTTGTATAATGAGTTGTTGACATGAGTTCTAAAACAAATGTGATATTTTAAAAGAATTCGCGAGGCAAACTAGTAGGAGGCTCATCTAGGTTAAACGGACCTCAAGCTGGAACGCGGGTGCGTTGTCGCCTTTTAAGGGATAGGTACGCTTTCTTTTCAAAGGTCCCCAAGTCATATTGGTTTGCAAAATACTGCAGGCAGCTGATTCCATATGATATTACATTGCAAAATGCCATAAATGATGCTCAATTTTATTGACACGAGGTGTAAAACTGAAGATATCTTATTATATTTATTATTATTTTCAGTAAAAAGCTATATTAGTAAATATCTTAATTAATAACTATATTGAAAGCCTCATTTCTAAATGGTTTAATAGGTCTACCATGAAACGAGGGGTATCGGGTTCGAATTCCGGTCCGGACAATTTTAAAATTTAATTTAATTTATAATGTATCCGGTCTCTGGAAGGGCTTGGCAGTGGCCAGGCGAGTATTTTAAAACTGTCACACCCGTAAGAGAGCCATGCTGAAACATATGCGGACGCACTAATTAGGCTAGGTCGTCCGAAATAATACCACGGGCTCATAGAATACTCAGCGTGAAATTGTAGTTGTACTTGAAACGGTGCTATTACTGTATTTCGCTGAGTGAGTGAGGATTACGGAGGCCTCTAAAATGACGGTCAAGTGGAGTAAAAATCCGGAAACGCGGACTATGGCACGGTTGGTGATTGGCGGCGGTGTTCTCTTACCATACAGGAGACCCACCTGCTCTGATATCCGCTATACTATAAAAAGTATTTATTGAAATTTATTTTCTGTTGCACAATAAGTTTATAACTCTTAAATTAATTCATCTGTCAAACAAATATTCAAACATCACCACTTCATAAAAACAACAATAATGAAAATTAATAGCAAACTATTTCTCATACCCCAAGACTTAAATACTTTCTAACCAGGAATAGAACAATTCTTAATCTCAACTTAAAATCTCAAACGGTGTGGGACAAAAGAACCCCAATTTTGGAACAAAACAATACTTCAAAGTCGTCGCTACTAATTAATGATAGTTTTTTTAAGGATTTTGACTACTGACTCAATAAATTTGTGTAATTATATTTAGAGTATTTTGTTGAAAGCCAATTTGAGTTAAGGCGCCGTTAAATTTATTTGAAAAACAATTGCCTTAATGAGTTGTTTTCTGAAATAACTGTCTTAGAGTTAATCTTTAAAATTGCTTCTGCCCCAGATATAATATCCTTCACAAATATAATTATTTATATTTGAATACCAGCATGAAGTACTGTGTTTCGCTGAAGGAATGACGTTATTTGAGGGAGGTTTTTTATGGTATAGCGGACTACGGAGTAGGATACGATAAGAGAACACTGACGCCCATGGAGAACCGGTCCACAATCCGCGTATTGGTTGTTTTCCGGATTTTTATGTCGCTTAAGCAGCATTTTAAGGACCTCTGATATTATTACTCACTCAGTGAAACACAGTAGAGACACCGTTTCAAATACAGCTACCATTTCAAGTTGAGTATTCTGTGAGCCCGTTCTATCACTTCGGACGAGTCGGCCCAATTAATGCGTCAGCATATGCTTCAATATAGCTCTCCCACGGTTGCGACTATATAAATTAAATTATAACTGTCCGGACCGGGATTTGAACCCGATACCTCTCGCTTCATGGTACTTATTAAACCACTTAGATACGAGTCTCTCAATATAGAAGATTACTTACTGATTTTGTGACGGTAGTCATAACTCATAAGTCAAGTTATATTTACCAATGAGTAATAAAGACTATAAAGTATAAATCTACTAAACCTCTGTCCATTGCCTTTAACTACCACAAAGTAAACACGGCGAGCAATAATGTAAGAATTATTGATTCACTTAAAGCTCCGTACACAAAAGCTTATAATAAATTACTTTTAAATAACAAAAACATTTTTGGAACCAATTAACTATTTATAACAATATTAATAATCTCAATTTTAGACCCATAATCGCAGTAAAAATCTGCACCGGCAAATTTTCTTTAGTATATACCATGACAGTGAGAGCATACCACAAGAACCAAATACCCACGAGAATTGGCAGTTGTACTTGAAACGGTGGTTTGTTGAGTGAGTGAGGACATCGGAGGCTCTTAAAAAGGTCGGTTAAAAAAGCCTGCAACACAACCAATGCACGGACTGTGGCACGGTTGTCCATTGCAGCGGTAGTCTCTTAACATAGGAGACCCAACTGCTTTGTTGTCCGCTGTAACATAAAAAAGGTAATTGTAAACGCGTAAACTGTGCTTAAAGTTATATTTTTAAGAGGCTTAAGTCGGGTTGTTCCATCTGCACGTAGTCTAGCGTCGTTATTTTTTACGTTACGAGAACCATCCAAGTAAATTGACATCAATATGAGTAAAGTTTCGCTGAGGAAAGCCACCGCAGCATAGATAGCTTCAAAGTTGCCTTCTAAAACTCATTAACTCTTAAAACTGTACGTTCGAATGGTTACGACCGCTACAGTATTAGAATGAAATTATTTTTTATTTTATTATCCGTTATCGCTTCGATATTTTTGCCATTTTGGAGGTTTAGCTGAAAAGCGAGTTTATTTTTAAATATTTAAAAAAAGTATATTTTTAATTAAATTTTGCCGCGGTCATTGCTGTCTGTGAATTGTTTAGGTTTCTGAACAGTCTTAAATACATATGTTAAATTTATTGAAAAAAGAATTTGTATAAGAATTATCATTTATATAGTTTTATAATATTTCATAGGTTTTCTATTAATTATAGAGAAATAAACTTGTTCTGTAAACAATAAATTTATATGTTTAACATATTGAAAAATCTTACATTAGTGGGAGAGCCATGCTGAAGCATAAGCTGACGTACTAATTGAGCTCGTCCGAAATGATACCATGGGCTCACGGTGCCACTTAAGCGGCCCAATAAAGCTGGCAACACAAACTGGTGCTGCGCGAACTGGTACGCGGTTGTTCATGGATGGCGGTGTTCTATTACCATATAGGAGACCAATCTCCTCCGTTGCCCGCTATAGCAAAAAAACATTTCATATTACAATGGAATTTTCACAAACATGTATGTAAACAAAGAAAGGACATTAATATTTATTCTTCTCCAATTTTTTTTCTGTTGCATCAATAAAAATTGTAATATTATTTTATGTATAACTCATTATTTATTGAACAGGCCATACCTGCCTAATAATAACAACGTGGGAAGAACACTTCAGAGTATAATTGTATCAAGCACTTCTAAATCTAATAAAAGAAAATCTATTAGTATTACGGTAGTACCCTTTACAATTTTAATAAAATTTAAATACTATTATAGACCGTATGTCGTGTGTGTAAAGTAGTATTTTCTATAATTTGATTTATATCAACTTTGTGATCTATTTTCAGGTTGTAATTGATTGTTTTATGCGTGAGAAAGTTTTTACCTATTCATAGAACAGTAGACAGAAAATTTCAATGTCAAAACTGGCAATTTTCACTTAAGACAACTATTTAGGTAACATTTGAGAGCATTTAGTAATGTAGACGTTAGTAATTTAAGGCCGGCAACGCACACGGGGCTCTGCAAGGGCTGGGGGTACCCATGGATGTAGGACCGCTTGCCATAGGTGAGCCTCCTGCTCGTTTGCCACCGTTATTTAAAAAAAAGTAGAGATGTTTTTGCAATATAAAAAGGATTCAGTTAGTCATTACTAAGTTTTTATTTAATTTTTATATCAGAGAACAGAGATGGGTTTCCTGATGTTAAGAAATTACGGATGTAGATTGATTTGTTTGTGTTGTTGTCTTTTAATGTCGTTTTAGCGGTTTAACTTTGATTCCGGTATCATTCATTCAGCGAAACCGTACAAGTACCTATCTACAGTTTCACGCTAGTATTCTACAAGTCTGTGGTATCATTCCGGTGGTATTATATAAAAATACTAGGGGATTAGGTGGACTTCGTATCTTCTGTATATTTTATATTATATACTTGATCTAGTATAAAAAATCCTTTTTCAAGGATAGATTTCACACAGGCTGCAATTTTTAATAAAAATCTATTCTGTCATTTAGGAGTTCATTGCAGACAAACAACATGACACGTATCTTACATATATATGTAAATAAAATTCATACTACAAATCTAGTTCAGATTAATATAATTATTCTAGTAATTAAATTAATTTATTCTGTTGACATAGGGATAAACTGATTAATAATTAATATTTTTATATTATAACTTATAATTGATCAATTTACATTTTATTTTTTTATGCATAGAAAAATGTTGCTTGACATAATAAATATTATTATGATGGATAATTAATTAAGAGTTCATATTAATCCTTTTTGTGCTTTTCTGCATGTAGGTATCTTTTTTATTTTTAACAAAGTATAGTCGATTTTGAAACATCAGTCAAAAACTCAAGGAACTATTGTGGTACATCTTTAAATTATTATAAAACCGACACTATATTATTGTCAGGTATTATTACCGGAAAATGCAGAGTTGGACGTCCAGCCACGCGATGGAAAGACGATCTCATGAAGGTCGCGGGCAACCGCTGGCTCCAAATCGCTCAAGATCGTAATAGGTGGGTCTTTGGGGGAGACCTATGTCCAGCAGTGGACTTGATAGGCTGACGAAAATGATTATATTGAGAAGAGAGACGTAAGTGAGTGTGAAATAATTGTACTATTTTGCCAAATGATGAGGTTACAGTAACCCACTAAGTTTTCGCTTAAGTAGCATAAATGTCCGGCAACACAACCAAAGCGGGGATTGTTTCGTTATAATAAATAAAATACCAATAAAAGTATAAGTACATATCTATTATCGCAAGATGAAAGGAATAATTACTAAACCTACTTAGTGCTTAAAATAATACGTACTAGGTTATTTATAATAGACCTAAATCTGAGCAGGTTATGTTGTGATGATAACCTATTGCGCAGGATTTCCTAAGATTTTCAGGGCTTTATCTACTTCCCTTTTTGTGACGGAAATGTATAACTTTTATTTGGAAATTTATAAGTCGATCTTTATTCATCTTTGTAATAAAAATTTTTTTATTACGAGACTGGAATTGACTATAAATAAATTTTCATATTTAAATTGTTATTTTTAATTATGTTTAGTAATTTTTAATATAAAGCCTTCTTTATTACGCGTTATTTTGCCATTGTGGAAGTAATTATACGAACGATACATAATAGTAATTTATTTTATGTCTGGTTTGATAATGGTGCGCTGTATAAAATATTACAAAATATTTATTTAATTACACCATTTTCGTTTTGATTTGGCTATTTTATGAGCTAGAAATTTATTTAAGTTTTATAGTTTATTTTTCTTATTATTTTTAAGGCTCTTTTGGATCCACTCCTATAGCTGGTAGGAGTTAAAAAAATAGACATATTTATCGGAGAATTCCTTACGCGGCACCTGGTCGCGTGAAAAAATTCGAAAAAATATAAACAAACGAACATCAAAGTATGACCACACACGATGTATAATATTTCAAAGGTTCCGTATATTTGTCATATTTTTGAGATATTTTTTAATTTTTACCTTTATTATACTATCTTACGATAATGTCTTATTAGTAGTGAGAGTCCTGGATTCAGTTAGCTTCTTTATTTCTTATGTAAAAATGCCAACTATTTAGATTTTTTTTTGGTACGTAATTATTCAGGACAAGTACGCCCTATGAATTATGGAAGATATAGTGTCGCGGACATTTTTTACAGAAATTTTTAAGCTCTATAACTTCTTTGAAACTATATATCCTTCATCGTTAAACCACTTTCGTAATTAACATTATCGTTCCATCGCTTTTCTTCGACTTTGCAAAAACGCGTAGCCCTAGAAAGCCATAATTTTTCGAGTTAATATATAGCCTATATTTATACCGCGTAACGGAAAACACAGAGTGGGACGGCCCTCCACGCGATGTAAAGACGATCTCATGAAGGTCGCGGGTAACCGCTGGTTGCAGATCGCTCAAGATCGTAATAGGAGGGCTTTGGGGGAGGCCTAATTTCAGCAGTGGACTTGATGGGCTGATGATGATGATGATGATATAGCCTATGTTTCTAACAAATAACGTAGCTTTCTATTGGTTCAGGATTTTCAAAATCGGTTCAGTAGACCCAGTGATTACCCCTACAACGTTAAACAGAAAAACTTTAAATTTTATATAAAATGAATAAATGAAATATCTTTATTCAACATATATATATTAATACAGCTTGTTGAACGTAAAAATCAGTCTATCCCCCATCCCAAGCTAAACCCACTGAGAAGGACCGGCGAAATAAACTCAGTGGTTGAAATTTTTTACTTCTGTAAGATACTTAAAATATAAAAAAATAGCTCTTAGAATGCCTGGTAAGAACACCTAAGACTTGGGAAGACACAAGGCTTGACATCATTTACAAAATCTTTAACACTATAGTATGCTTTATCACATAAATGTCTCTGAACAGTTTTTTAAAATTTATTTACAGATAAAATTAGTATATATCTTCAAAGACAGTAGTAAGGCTCTCGCTGAACCATTGCGAAGCCCTTCTAGATACCGGAAATCGAACCTGACACCCATGGCATCACAAATCCGTCTTCCCAGAAGCATTGTTTTTTACTAACTAACGAAGCTTTACGTAACCCTAAACAAGGCTATGTTTACACTGAGTTTTATGCCATAGATATTTATTTATATTAAATAATGCGATCTGTTGGCACGTGTGGACGTGTCGTTAAAATTTTGGAATTTGGACGCATCTGGCATGGTTTGTGTGCGCTTGATTTTGAGTGCGTTACGCGTGCGTTACTTGTTCCGTTAAAATCCAGTAAAAGTGTTTTTTCTCGTTTTAACAAAAATATTTTACGTTTATTAGAAAGTGATAGAGACATTGACAGAGCATTTGAGACGTTGATTACCATAGTAAAGATTATAAATCAGTGATTAAACATTTTCCTATGTATTTTATGGTATAGCGAGTAACAGAGCAGCCGGGTCTTCTCTATGGTAATAAATTACGGCGCTCATGGACAATCACGCTACAATTCACATTTTTCTTACGTTGCCAGCTTTTTATTCCACTTTACGAGTAATTTATGGAAACGACGGTTTCCGCCCATGGACACTATCACCTCTTGCAGATCCGGGTGCGCTGCCAGCCTTTGAAGGATATGTACTCTCTTTATTAAAATCCCAGGTCCGTATGAGTTTCGAAATATTCTCTGCAGGCCGTTGATTCCAATGAGTGGTGGTGCGCGACACAGACTGCCTTAAAAAAATCTAATTTGTGTAACGACAAACATCTTGTTTATAAACAAAAATGTTTTAAAAAGACTGCATATTATCAGAGTAAAACAACGCAATATTTCAAAAGTTATTAAATTAAAACCGTCAATGCTAAAATGATTTTGTGCCTGCCTTTTTGTTCTGAGCCCTTGACACGTCTAGACTCAACCGTAATTGAGCTGAACACCTGCGGCCGACTTATGTAATGAACTTAGATTAACTTCGACTGACCATGTTTTTCCTGAGTCAAATGATGATTAAAGGGGGTTACCTATATTTTAATAAATATATAATTATATAAAAACAGTTAACAAAAAATAATTATATATTAGATTTATTCTATAGAAGGCCGACCCCAAGCAAATAGGAACAGGTCTAGCAAGAACAAAGAAATATAAACACACTATTTAATCGTATATACATATATAAAAATAAGTAATTAATAGAATAATAATAATATAATTTAAATTATATTATTTTTCATCATATGCTGACGCACTAATTGCGCTGGCTCATCCGAAGTGTTACCACGGGTTCACAGAACACGTAGCGGGAACCGGTACTTGTACTGTGTTTCGCAGAGTGAGTGAGGATATCGGAGATCCTTAAAAGTCCATGTTAAGACTCCAACGCCGCTTATGAAGAACAGCGGCACAATCCGCGCTTTAGTTGTGTTGCCGGCCTTTTACGCCGCTTAATCGATGTGATTTTAGAACCTCCGATATCTGCACCTACTCAGCAAAATACATGTACTGAATCACGCTGGTGTTCTGTGATTGTATTAACTATAATAATTAAGAAATATTAAATTATTTTTAAAACGTTTAATATATTGTTATTAATATAAAATAAACATACATTGTTTGTTTGTTTTAAGATGAAAGTAAAATATTATAAGGGAGTGATTGGTTTCCAAAGCGATACGCGGTGTAAGTTTCCAAGTAACAAAGGGTCTGTGTTTGGTTAAAAGTGGATTAAGGCATAAGTTACAGCTGTTTTATGATTAATATCGGTAAAGAAGTTTTTTAATTAATAAAGTAATTGGATTCTTTTTTTATTACATAGCGGATAACGGCAGGTAGTTTTTATGTTATATGTCCAGGGGCTACCGCCGCCCATGGCCACAACTTCACCACAGTCTGTGCGTTGGTTGTTTTGGCGGCTTATACGCCGTTGGAGCGGTATAATTCTAAGAGCCTTCGATAACCTCACTCACTAAGCCAAAGAGTAACTGGTATTCTGTTAGCCCGTTGTATCACTCCGGATGGGCCGGTCCAATACTAAGTGGTTGTACGTTGGTATGTGGTATGCTCAATCAATATTAAGCCATTCGAAAGACCGAATAATTTATAAATTGTATGTTCGGATTTGAGTCGAACCCGATACCTCTCCCTTCATTGTAGGCTTTAAAACCACTAGGCAACGAGGATCATGAATTATTTATTACATACACTCAATCAAACATTGTAACACAGTACAAGTACTGTGTACCGCTTTTCATATTTGTTATTATAGCTTTAATTTTAGTATGACACTATATATCAGTTGTCTGGAGAGATATTTACAAATCATAACGATTTGGGGATCTCTAAAAAAAGATGTTTCTTATCGCTCTAAGACCTACAATGGAACATTAAGGGCTGGGGGTGTTCATGGGCGAAAGACCACTTAACCCATATGAACCTCCTCTTCGTTTGCTTCCATATATTCATTAAATAAAACTTTTTTTAAAGTAGTATAACGGACAACGGAGCAGGTGGGTCTTCTATATGGTAAGAGAACACCGCCGCCCATGGACAGCCGCGCCACAGTCCTCGCATTGGTTATGTTGCTGGCATTTTACGCAACTAAAGCGGCATTTTTCAAAGGTCTCCGATATCCTCACTCACTCAGCGAAACACAGTACAAGTACCGTTTTACGTTGAGTATTATGTTGTGAGCCCGTGGTATCACTTCAGACTAGCCGGGCCAATGCTTGTGTGAGGATGTATCTCTTAACTTACGCCAAGCGAATACAAAGTTGGATAAACGTTCAATTTGTCCCTAATTAGCTAAAGAAACCCTCATTTTGTTGATGTTATTTGAAACATGATATTGATACCACGTGTTTTGGAGCTTTTTTCAATAAAAAAGCTCTATATGGAATATCGTATTGCTGTGTTTGCTGTTTTTGTTAAGGACGATACGACTTTGTACTGTCTGGAACAGTGGTTCCCAATTAGTTTTTGCTGCGTACCACTTCAATAAAGTCCTCAAACCTGCGTACCGCTTATTGTATCAATCACACTAATCGTAATAAAATATATTTTTAGGAAATTGGTTTTGTTTTTAGTGATAGCAGCACGTACCACTTGATGCAACTTCACGTTAGGGTACGCGTAGAACTAATTGGGAAACACAGGTCTAGGAAACAGCGACCTATTTTAGCCAGGACCTCCAGGGGTTTAAAGACAATTTTCACGGACGCCTGAATGAAATAAAAAGCAAAAAATCAGATTAGGTAGTTATTAGCATTTATGTATTTATAGTTAAAACAGCGCGGACTCCCAGCGGTCCGCGGACTACAGGTTGGGAAGTGATTTCAAGATTGGAAAAAAAGTTAAAATTATACAGGAGTTAGTAAGACATTAAATTATTTTCAAAATTAAAAGAAAGCATTAGGAATAAATAATAAAAAATAAAAGCACTAGGAATTTACTAGTCACCTAAATTAAATAATTGTCTTCGTTATAGAAAAGATTAGTGAACTAAAGATTAAATAAAATTATTTTTCAAATAAGGCAGTGTCCTAGGAAGGCCTATTTTATTTTTATTGTTATTATTAAACTGCTAAAATCGCCCCTCCTACTTTATGTTGTACTTACAAAAGAAGAGAGTGAAACAATACTGTATTAATATTATCTAAATATGTACATATAGAAAATTCAATGTCACATTTCGTTGTAATTTTATAATTGAAGAACGGACTCTCTAGTCAAAACAAAATTTAGCGAAATAATAAGTTTGTATGAATTTCATTATTTGTAATCCGTACGTCAGATATTTCAATATGGTAAAAATAAATATATATTTTTTAACAGAGCAACGAGTTTATTCAATATTTCTTTACATATATAATTGTGATATAAATCGTTGGAACAGTTAAAAGTATAAACGAAATTAGCACTAATTTATATATTTATCTATTGAAATTTATAATTTCAATATATTATTTAAACTAGTACTCGAATGAAAACATATCTGCGTTTCTAGTTTCACATTCAGAGCGAACTATCAATTTTTACGTCTAAAAGCTATTATAATAATTATAGATATCGATTATTGATACTGGCTGCGCGTGAGTCGAACTTGGGGCACAAATTTCAAACCGGTTGTAGCCCGGTAGCCGTAGTAGCACTTTGTAGAGTCATTAGACTCGGCAGCATTTTACTGTTCTTGTGTACGATTCCCATATATACTGCAAGGGTTTGGTAGTTTATTTATATCTGTTTATTAATGACCTAACAAACGTTTTATCTTTTCTATGGTATAGTTGACAATGGGGTCTCATATATGATAAGAGATTACTGCCCATGGACAACCTCACAGTTTGCGCTTTGGATGTGTTGCCGGCTAAACTGTGCTAAAATCTTTGTATAAAGTGTTTTGTAATAATTAAAATATGTTGGCGATAAAGTTGTAATTATGTTGTAATATATTCTTGGCAAATAAAGTTTTATTATTTTTATGATTTTATTGACATTGTAGTGCACTTTTCCTGTTTTCTTTCAACTTTTTTTAAAATAAATGTTTTCCTTTTAATTAATTCATGTTGTATCTTGCTTTGTTTACAAAAGTCTCTTTTAATCTCTCATTTAAAACGATTAAAAAAGACATTGTCATTTTAATACCACAAGCTTACATTATATTATATTTATTAAAAGACATTCCGTATCTTATATTATATTGTAAGAATCATTTACATCATTATAATATAATGGGATTACTACTAATATTATAAAAACTATTCTCTTTCCAACAGATCCTATCTATCTACTTGTATCTAGTGACAAATAAATACATGGACCCTGTGATTTGAGTCGTGACGAGTGAACAATTATTTATCAATCAGCGTACTCACAGAGCCTGTATCATCTATGATCGCTCTGACCTCAATCGGCCTAAATTGTTTTTAAACCGATAATAGTTGTGACTGATAAATTTCAAACATGATGTATAATCTGTGCATTGTAAATCCATAGTCTGTGGACTAAGTTTTATTTAATAAATTTACTAGACTAGTAAGTCTATATATAAAACATTTTTCTTCTTAAATATTTTCTAATATTTTATTTATGTAAAGAAATTTCTATTTCTTAATTTTTTCTTACTCGCGATTAGCGCTGTCACTGTCAAACGAAATATCATATTGTTGTGGACTCTGAGTAATCTTAACAAAATGGCGGTGAGGAGTGATAACTTATGTTAAATTAAATACTAAAGCTCGTTTATACTTTATGTGAATGAAGAGATGTTATTAATAAAGTCATCATCATTTCTTGATTTTCAGGTCAGATCGTTTGTTAGCTTAAATGGAATTAAATGTAATTGTACTTAATTAATAAAAATGTATTTACTTGAATTTCAGATAAACAAAGCACGCCGCAATTCAAACTATATTGTTATAGGTAAGTTGCTAAATTTCCAACATAGCTTTCTTAAAATAACTATACGCATTAAAACCAATATAAAATTAACATTTCCCATGACCACCAGTATAATACAGTTATTTGTCGTGATTGAATCCTTGATTAGACGACAACACAATCCCAACACGTCACCTAGGCTATGTTCTAGCATATCTAGAGCAAACCTAGCATATAAAGTGGACCGTTAAGTCGTGACATTGTTTAATAATGAAGATGAATTGAATCTTAATTGAAGTTAGAAGAATCAAAGAATCAGTCCCGATTGAAAGTAGTTATGTAACGAAATTTTTATTTATAGTGGGCAAAGGAGCCGTAGGAAGGTCTTCTACACACATTGGCTATTGGCCAAAAAGCCGCGCAAAGCCACCGAGCATCAACCCACTTCCATTGGAGTGCCAGGAAAGAACTGACGCCGCTGCCCCGCGGCGTCAGGCAGCTTCAAGCTTCTTCTTTCCAAGTAAATAATTGACTTTATAACGTACTGATAACCATAACTCACGCTTGACCTTGCATTAGGCCGTATATGACTGTACGATGTGCACTCTTCGCGCTCTACCTTCAAAACGGTTGGTC
>DWCF01000744.1:0-39225 GCA_018230265.1 Delias oraia
GGAGTGTGTATAAATAGTCATTTGTCTATGGTGAACTGTTTTAGTTTTGAGAACATCAAACAGAACAACTAATTTGATACAATGTATTAATTGTCTAAATCGCTGACTTGTAATTGTCTTTACAAAATAAATGATATTACTTCTAGTAACGATCATAGCCGAGTTGTCTTGTATTAGGCGTCCATATATAAAATGTTACTGGCATAATAAATAAGAGTTTAATAAGTACACCAAGAGATCAGTTATCTCCATTTCCAATAATTATTTCGCCTGATATTTTTTTCTTAGCAAACCTTCATTTTATGACCACGAAATTTTTCAAATAATTTCCTATATAATTAGTAAGAACTTAATAATATTGTAATATTTTAAAGACAGTTTTTCTTACTTTAATCAGAGCAGCCGTTCCAAATGGTGAAAATCAAACAGAGAGCAGCGGCCAGTTTCTCCAAGTTCGTAAATTCAAATTTCGACCCGACCCTGGATTTGGGGCGTGCATTCCTGAACGACGCGACGACTGCCGCTCGCAGTTATATTATGTCCGTGATTTATTGCATTGAATTCTCTTCGGTAATTAGTGCGTGCCTTCCCTGCCAGCTGGGAAATGTACTAAATTGGTAATTTAATTTGACGTCGACCTAAACATTGCGATTCATAATGGTATGGCGTTGTCGTTGGGATTACAAATCTTACTGCGCTCGCCTAGAAATTGATAGTCATATGGTTATTTTTATAGTATAGCGGACGACAGAACAGGTGTGTCTCTTATGGTAGAAGAACTACATGGAAAACCGCACCAGAGCCCGCGCATTGGTTGTCATACCGGCTTTTATGATGTGGTTATTTATTATCTTAAACGCTTCTTCTTAAGAACATAACCTGGACTCATAAAATGTTATCAGTCTATGATAGCATATATCCTAAACCAACTGATGATTTAATGAGTTTTTATGCTTGTAAACTGACGTGAAATAAATGATTTAGGTACACTATCAATATATTCTTAATATAAAAATCATCATAATCTCTTTTCTATCACCTACTCGCTTTACTTATAAATTATAGTAGACTTATGTGGTTTATAGTTGGATATTGTAAAATGAATATGCAATAGCTACTGCTCAATACTCCCACGGATTACGGGAGATTGGGTTTAATCGGCAAACCGAGAGCGTCCCATTAATACCATCCCGTTAATTTAGACTCCTAGTTCCAACTATACTTCGAATATAGATCGGGGATTAAACAACGGTTGGTTGGCGGTTGTCGCGCGATTAATTTGCGGTTTATGGCGAAACTGTACTTTAAGTCTACCGTATTTTCCAACTACTTTGGGTCTTATTTATCTTTTATTTTACAATTTTCTGCCCAAATCCCTACATCTTTCACTAATTCAAGTATTAAATTAACGATAAATGTATATGAAATCGATTTATTTTTAGAGCACATTAAAATAGGAGACTGTAAGTACTACTTATGTAATGCAGTATTTAGTCCGCAAGTATAAGCTTTAAGTTCGTAGTGCTATCAAAAATCCGTCCAGCGTCCTATATGTAGGGTATGTAATATGATTGCGCTCAGGTGTAAGCTACATGGTGAGTGTATTGCGGAAAGAGTTGCAGCGCTAAAACCCTGCTTTTTACTATAAAAAGCTTTTCTCCCGAATGATTATATCTTCGAAATTGTGATGATTCACAATACTCTTGGGTCACTGTCTCATCTCATTGCTCTCTCTTGAATTCTCGTTAAAAGAAATAAAAAGTATATTATTTTAATTCTTTATACTTCAAGAGTATAAATCTAGTTACATACTGCAAGAAACAGTAACCACATGTACAGTGTTTCACTGAATGAATGAGGATATCGGTTAATCGAAGACTCGTGAAATTATCCCGCTGAAGAGGCGTAAAAGTCCTGCAAGACAACTAAAGCGCGGAATGTGGTGCAGTTTTCCATGGGAGGTGATAATCTCTTACGATAGGATATCCACCTACTCTATTACCCGCTATACAATAAAACGATCTTAAATTAAATTAATACATGTGATTATAAAATAACAAGATATAAGAACGCTTTTTAATACTACCTATATTCGAAAGAAAAAGCGGCAAAGTAGGACTTCCGATCAGCTCGCACAGTATAAATCATTATGTCGGAGCGTATTGGATTAAGATTTTCACCGCAAGCCTTCATCTCGCGAAGTGACGCTGCGATATTGACGATATTTCCCCCGGGACGTATTATGTGTATCTCTATGCTGATGCGGTCGCTCTGTACATAGCCGTAATAGTTTTATAACCTACTAGCGACCCAGTACGTGCTTCACTACGTATAAAAAGTTTCAATTTGACAGAAAATCTCTATAAGCAAAATGTTTCGCCATATATTCAATTAATTTGTTAAATGAAAAACCGCTCGACCGATTTTATTTTATATAAATTTCACGTAAATCACTAACTAAATAGTCCAAACATAGCCTAAACATCTGGTTTGAATCGGTGAGCCCGTTCTTGATTTATAATTTTACAACGAAAGGTGGCTTTGATTTTTAAATATAAAAGCAGAATCAGAAGTACAGTATCAAAAAATGTTAACACTTTTTTATGGAAACGGTGTCCAACGAGCAGGAGGCTCACCTAGAATAAGCGATCTACTCGCCCAAGCCGCCAGCAGAGCTGCGGGTGCTTGCCGGCCTTGTTAATGATTTCTGTTTATTGATTCAAAATTTTTAAGTCAAATTAAATTTTGTCATTAGGAATGTTTTTATAATCATAAATATATTGTAATTAAATTCTAGTCATGTAGACATATCAACCAACAGTAGACTTTAAGTACTAATAATCCAGTATTTAATCTTTATCCTTTCTTATAATATTTTTATTTTTTCTATTCTTCTGATTTTTCTTTTTTCATTTGATTCTTCAAATTCTGCCCGCTATTATATTTCGTTAAGCCAATGGATTATCAATCGATTTATTTCAAAACTAAAATTTTGGCTTTACGTCCTTCCCGACTAATTAGTTTTGATTTAATGTCGACTCGAACAGCCGTATTTCTCTTAAAATGAAAAGTCCAAACCGATCCATAGCGAGTCCTGCGAACAACGATTTGTTTAGCCGTCACTGAGGACACTATATTGTACAAAAGAGTGATGGTGTCGCAAAGTTGCTTAATAAAATATTCAGAGCGTGTACATTGCTCTTGTTACAACAATCAGTCACTTTGAATAGAGCGATTTAATAAGACAAACGGAAGTGTCGTGTCCTAGTGCTTTTTGGTGGGAATTCGACATATTGAATTGAAACAAAAACCGTGAATGAGAAATCATCATAATATGTCACTGAGTCGACTGTGTAGACTTCTATTTAGGTATCATCACGATATTTTTCTTTCTGATTCATATGATTCTGATTCAATTTCTGATTTAGTTTTTAGGATTATATAAATTAATTCAAAAACATTTCTAAGAGTGTTATATTAGTATTGAAACAAAAAATATATAAATACTATAGTTTTCTTAATTATAATCATGTCGGATAATATTTAAGGATAAGTACAGAATTCTTCTATAATTAAATATATCTATTCCTCACAACATACTCCAGTATAACAACCTCATTACCTTGTAAAACCAACTGTAATTCTTACAATTATGCTATACTAATAAAACAAAAATGGCAAAAAATATAACAGATTTTATGGTATAGCGGTCAACGAAGCAGATATGTATGGTCCATAGGTCCATGTTACCATACAGGACAGTGGACATGTCGGACATGAGGTGCTGGACAGTGGTCCATGGACAACCGCGCCATAGCGAGTGCATAGTTTGGGTTACCGGATTTTTACGCCGCTTAAGCAGTATCTAAAATATAAAATAATACTATATAAAAAGGCTGATATCCTCACTCACTCAACGGAATATAGTAGACGTATCGTTTCACGCTGAGAATTTTGTGAGCACGTGGAATCAGCATATGCTTCAGCATGGCTCTCCCACGGGAGAAAAAATAAAAAGAATAAACCAAACATGAATATAATCAACATATATCCGACATGCTTATGCAAGAAGGAGCTTGCTCTCTAAAATTTCATTATTACAATATAAAATAAAATAAATTATCAAGCCAGTTTGACAATAATTATTACGAAGGGTAAAAAACAAATGATTCGCAGACATGAGAGATCTCTCTGTACTTAATTTGTTTTTTGTTGCCTTCCCGTGCCATAATTAGTTTTGCTCTGAGGTCATTTATAGTGTTGCTTCTTTTGTTTATCAAAAGATATTTAAACTTCAATCAATGACCAACCACCACTATGACAATCTGAAGTTTGTATTCGTCGCAATAATCCCAGCTGGATAAATTAATAACAGCATCATGTCAGTAGTGACTTATGTAAAATCAAGATTGATTATTGATAATTTTGTAATTTTTTAGCAAAAACCTTATCAAATAAGACAAGAAAAATTATAGGCTATAATTATATTTTATTAATAATATATAATTAATTCGTATTAAATTCGGTCGCCTTAATATAGAATTATAATTATTGTAAATATTTCTTTAAAAATGCTACAGAGTAAAAAAAGTTTAGCTTTTATTTATATTTTGTATTAAAATTACTTTTATAAGTAGAAAAAAAATTAAGATTCCAAGAATATACATTTCATATTCTAACGTTGTTTGGCATCTCCGAGATATTGGCAAAACAATATTTTATGTCAATCGCTAAGCGGCCGATATCAAATATATGCCTTGAAGATGTGACTCCACGATTGTGATATACACGATATTCAGAATACCACACCATGTCGTAAGATATATTGTAGGTACACATTATGTACTCAGAGCAGGTGTAGGTATGGACTGGAGCTATACTTCCAGCACTAAATTATACTAATTTTCAATTGCTTTAAAAACCATTTTAGTTCTTTTTACTTATATAGGTACGTATTCCTTAAAAACGATCTAGGTATCTCTGAAACCTCTCAGAAGTGATTATAATATCTATGCTAATTCTATTTGTGGCTTTTCAAAGTCTATGTAAAGTCATAAAGTGAATGACAATAACATATCCTAAGAAGTCAACTTCATGTATGCCAGTCCATATTTCACAGCATCACATTAAATATTGACAAAATAAAAATGTAAAAGACATCCGAACGTGAACGTTCGCATGTAACCACAGGAGGACCATTCCATTTCAAACAGTTTCCTATCAATATATTATATTGTGCGGGGAAAGTACCGAGGTAAGAGTTTTTTTTTTTGCAGAACTGTTAGATCTTTTTAACTTTAATTAATAATTTAAATATTTGTTTTTAGTTTGTATGAAACTATAAATAGCGCGCGATGTTTTGTTGAAAAATTTAAATTATAAACATAGTAAATGCTTAGTTTAAAATATATATACTAAACTTTAGAAAAAGATTGAAGCGGTTCCATGGTGTAATGGTTAGCACTCTGGACTCTGAATCCAGCGATCCGAGTTCAAATCTCGGTGGAACCTGGTTTTTTTACGTTTTCTATATGCTTCTTTTTTAACCATTTAATATATAAAATTTATATTATTGGTCATAATTTTGATTTTTTTACTCTTATACCCATACAATTAATACATACTTAATTCACTCGACTGAGTGTTTCAGACCACTTTTCTGAAAGATCCATTAATATTGAACTAAACATCGAAGTTGCCACGCCTGTTGCCACAACTGATTAGTTTAATTAAAAAAAAGTAACTCTTTCGTTAGCATCGCCCGGGGACACGAGTGGCGTGTTTACGGTTTGAAAATCTATGTGGGGCTAGTATTTCTAAATCTTTATTTGATCCTCCGTTAACTAACCATTGGTTACTGTTAATATATAATTACTATGCTATTTCAAATGTATTGCAGTCTCTATTATTGTCATTTAAAACGCATTGATTTAACAATTTTATGAAAAATGTTTGGCGCTTTAAGAAGATTATTTTTAAATTTTTATTACAATAATACTGGGAACTTATTATTATTGATTTCTTAATAACATTAAATCTTTTTAAATAATTAAGACTCGTTGGTATATATCATAAAGAATATATAAGAGTATATAAGAATATATAATAGAATTGATATTATAATTTAAAGTTTTAATCTACACATCGTTAAAACAGTGTAAAAATCACTTTTGAACTAACGAGAATCTTTTTGTTTACTGCAGGTTATATTTATTTTTGTTTTACATCCATTTTCGTTTAACCCTAGATTTAAGCTCGGAGTACACTTGTGCCTAACCCTTTACATATCCTTACGATGCTTATCACCTGTACATCACGACTGGCCGTACATTACCGGTGAATTATTATTTCTGATTAATAAATTGTATGTCCCTGAAGACGGGGTTGGAAACGGTCGCGTCAATTATGAAATTTGATGCTTTTTCATTAACTTTACGGGGCCCAAGAGGCCCGACTCGGCCTTAGTGGGTTAAGGCTTGACACATTTAGGGTTAGTTTTGAGGTGGGGCTATTTAGTTATAGTGAAAACGCATGTATTTTATGGGTTACGATCCCAATTAGTTTGTATGTATTTTTTACAAATACGTGCAGACTTAAACAAATATGTAAAATGTTTAAAAAAACTTAAATATGTTGTTTAAATAACAATTTTAAAAAAAAACAGAGGAAACAAACAACCTGTTTATTTCTTTTAGAAAGTTAAAAGTCTATTAATAATGATATGACATCATAAAGTTTAATATATACGATGAAATATAAAGTTACCATTAACTGTATTTTATTTTCACTCATTACGTCTAAGGTTCCATGGTGTAATGGTTAGCACTCTGGACTTTGAATCCAGCGATCCGAGTTCAAATCTCGGTGGAACCTAAATTTTTATTTTCACTTATATAATTTATTGTTGCACATTATTTTTTTTAATTTAAAATTACTTTTACAATTATATTTTCTTACAATAAAGCATAAAAAACTCCAACATGTATTATTGATGCTTTATGATTCTTAATCGTTTGTTCTAACATACTATTTTTTAATTAATTTTCGTATTTTACATTTTATTTTGAAACTTTAGTATGTAGAATATTATCCGATCTTTAACTTAACTTTTAAAGAATTGTTTTTTACTTTAATATAGAATATTTAACGACTAATAAAATTAAAGACAGATAGTCTATATTGAATCGTGGTTATATATATTAAATAAAATTGCAATTAAATAGATTCATCGACGTTCCTTGTTCTAGAGTCTTGACCCAAATTTATTTCCTGTAATATTATTGTTTTGCCTTGACAATGTCAATGTCTGGTGGTATTCCCCTGTGAGTTCCGTTTACAAAGATTATATAAAAAACATTTGCTATTACTATGGAGAGGTTATCTCATAAATTACTATAAATATGTATTGTAAAGCAAACATACTTTCATTCGTTACTGTTTCTTTTATTTTTTATCTGATATATATTCATAATAAGGACACTTCACCGGAGGGTGGGCAGCAGCGCCCTTCCGAATACAGCAGATGTTCTGCGATCACCAATCCGCCTGCCAAGCGTGGTGATTAAGGCAAAACACCCTCCTTTTGGGGGAGGCCTATGTCCAGCAGTGCACTTGATAGGCTGGTGATGATGATGATATATTCATAGAATATATTATTATGTAAGCTATACCAAGGTTATTTCACCTTTTTGCAGAAACGTTTAAATTAACAAAAATGTTACGCTTATTTAATTTGAAGTATTATAGTTTTATATTTATTATTTGTATTTATGCGATATCAACCATAGCAATAACTTTTGTGACATCATAAACATGATTATTTAATAATTACATTTTATTAATTAAAACGTTTCACGATGAAAGATTATTATCTCTCATCAGATTACATATAAACAATATTAAAAATAATTATATAGATACTGCGGTACATTACCGGCTACTGCCTATAGTTACTGACGTATAATTTAAATATATAACCATTTTAAAACATAATATGTCATATATTGTATATATATATATGAAAGATGATGTCGATAAATTCAGTCGGTACTCTTTTAGTAAGTAATTAATAATTCGTAGTCTTATTTTTTAAATTATATCGGATAACGGAGCAAATGAGTAAGAGAACACCACCGCCTTGGACAATCGCGCCACGGTCCGCGCATTATTTGAGTTGCCGGCTTTTTACGCTACTTAAGCGGCATTTTTAACGGCCTCCGATGTCCTCACTCGCTCAGCGAAATACAGAACAAGTACCGTTTCACGCTGAGTATTCTGTGAATCCGTGACATCACTTCTGACGAGCCGGGACAGTTAGTGCGACAGCATGTGATTTCAGCATGGTTTTCTCACGGGTGAAAATATATAAATAAATCTATACATCATAGAATTCATTAAATACACGATTTTAAGCATATGATGATAAATATAGTTTTATCATAATAAGCAATAGGGCTATACAGAGCTAAAAAGGTTTCAATTCAAGCTTCAATTTAATTTAATTTAATTCAATTTAATTCAAGTTTCTTTAAAATAGTGTACATACGTGCTTATATTTTATATGTAATACTAAAATTTATTTTCCAATCCCATATAATACTAACTTTTCTGATACGCACGTCTTATCAATTGAGAAACCGCTGGATTTCCTTAAAAGGAGATGGACAACTATGTTTGTATGGTGAGTAACCGTGATAAGATAAGTACTAAATTAGTGTCTTCCTCTTTGCCCCCACTTGTCTGGGGTGTAAACTGCAATTTCCGGAATCGCAGACATTATATTTTTAGCTCCTAAAGCTTAATATAGACGCTTAAGACATCGCTTGAATATATACTTAATGCTTACTTTATCTCCAAATAGTGCAATAATATATATTTATATTATTTTTATACTTTAATATTTATTTTAATAATTTTAATAATATGTTTGACTATTTTTACCATTTATGTTTCCGAAAACGGAGTACAGCTATGTTGAAGCGGACGCCCTCGTCAATGTGATACCACGGGCTCATAGAATGCTCAACGTGAAACAGTACATGTACTATGTTTCGCTGAGTGTCGATATCGGAGGCCCTTAAAAATGCCGCTTAAGTGGCGTAAAAAACCGACAACACAACCAAGCGTGGGCTGTGGCGCGGTTGTGGTCTCTTATCGTGTAGGAGAATCACCTGCTCCGTTGTCCGCTATACTAAAAAAAAGTTTTAAATTCTACTTAGGTTACATGACATGTACCCGAATAATTGGTTCTGCAATTTCTACCAGCCTGTAGCGATTCGCTACCTATAATTATGGCAAAGAATTGTTAAGTACAGGGGTGGCGATACTGACATCAGTCACGTTATAATCACTCATAGTCAAATAATTAGTTTAATATTCAATTGTACTTTATCAGCCATCATATGAAATATATTTATTATATCAATACTGCTCTATAATGATGACTTCTCTTATATAGAAAAACATTAAAGTTGATTAAATAATTTATAAAGAACAAAAAAATAAAATGATAAAGAATATTTATGAGATAAAATCAGAGTCTAAAAGTTGACAATCTAGTTAACGATAAGCCGTTAGCTTATCTTATAAAGAAATGTGAACCCTATTTGAATAGTAGGTAGAATAGATATAAATAAAAAATAGTTAGATATAAATAAAATTTATTCATTCGGAAACACATAACAATATAATATTTTTACTCTTAAACTTTAAGGTTAAGGTCTTAAACTTTTAGGAAATGGATATATAAGGCTTTTAAATCACAATTAATTATGCTTCAGCATTTATAACATTAACAAATCACTCAAAAGTAAATCTCTCTAAAAGCGTTAACCAAGTGGTCACAAAAACTTGAAATGACGGTCATTGACCTTATAAAGTTCACGAAGAAAGTTAGGCACCATCACTGCACTAAATACGTTTCTTCATAAGAGATTTGAACACAATACACTTTAACATTTTCATATCATCGCATCACGAATGTGAAGATCGATTCCAACATATCATCCAGGTCCTTGGTGATTGGTGATATCTGAGATTCGTAGTTGGCGTAGTTGGATAGCCTCTTTTCCTTTCCATCGACTAAGAGATGGCAATTAGGACCAACCATAGACACATTATCACCTTTTAACCGACGCCCAATCGTGATTGTCCCTCCATTTCCAACTAAGTTGATTTTTCCATAATTTTCTTTGATCTCTACACGGCAATCGTTACCGATTACATCAACATCACCTTGGTTACATTGTATGCGAATTATGCAATTATTCCCCACAACATTAAGGAATGCAGCATTAACGTCCATGGTCACTTTCTTTCTATTACCGAGAACCGAGTACTTCTTCATTTTATAAATATTTTTTTACGTGTTACAAGAGCAAGCGTCAGAGAATATATGATTTGAATTTCGAATGCGCGTCGTATAAATAGGCGCGCGCGCATTAGCTTCGATAGGGAACTCCCTGTGGTACGTATGCGTCACTTATTGAACGAATCGCAGGTTCTTTATATTACACGTGGTCACAATTAGTGAATAAATTATGAAAATTACATGATAATTTCATATACAATTAACCGTAAGGATGTTGTTTGAGTAAAAAAAAGTAAAAAAACAAATGTAAACATAATTTATATAAAAAATATTGTTTTCTTTCTTATATACGTAACGAATTATAAAGACTGTCCTTTTTATCTATAATTTGTGTTATCCAATTTAAAATGGAAGCTTAGGTGAATAAACTACAACTTTTGTTTAATAAAAGAATTACGTTGTCTTATACATGAGGTCTATGTCCAGCAGTGGACTCGATCTAGGCTGATGATGATGATGATGATACATTATAATAAATTAAATTAAAGTTTTATGTTGGAAAAAATTTATCGGGATTTCACCGCTTATCAAGTCAAAATGATCAACTATCATTATAAATTACATAGGTACTCATCTAGTATCAATGATTGAAAGCATAAATGTACCCAGATTATATTTTTTTAACTTTCACAACTACAAACTTGTCTTGGACGATTCACAGATTTTGAAATTTTTCAGAAATACGAAATCCGCAACTGCGGTTTTGACAAGTAGGTAAGTGGATCAGAGCTTAATTATTTTGAAAATAACATATATTACCATATATCCATGCTCTCACTTTATTAGTTTTATTATATACACATATAACCTATTTGAGATTTTATGAATTTCGTGTAAATATTGTTTTACTTATTATTCTTTTTTTATAGTTACTATATAGTCTCCTATATGGTAAGAGAACACCGCCGCCCATGGACAACCACGCCACATTTCGCGCATTGGTTGAGTTGCTGGCTTTTCAAGCCGATGTCCTCACTCATTCTGCCAAGCACAGTACATGTAAAGTTTCACGCTGAGTATTCTGTGAGCCCATGGTATCACTTCGGTCGGCATATGCTTCACCGTGACTTTCCCTCGGGTTAAAGTATGTTTCCAAAAATACCAAATTTTTCACATGTAAGAACATGCAAATAAATCTTAATTATACAAAATCGTCAGTATGCGTACCAATGTAATTATTAAAACAACTTATATATGTATAATGTTCTTAGACATATTTAGGTATAATTATTTATAACAATATTTTTATGCAAGAGGGAAAATACCGTAACGACACCTAATATACTAATAAATCATTGACTGTGTACGTTATGTTTATATTATTATGATTCTAGTACCTTTATAATTTGACTTCTGTTCTGACACCGCATATTTAAATTATTTATTATTATTATTATTAATTATTATTCGATCATATGACGGGAGAAATATAACAATGGTATTAATTCAACATCAAAAATTCTAAAAGATTTATTTCATGATATTTTTTGAATATTTAAGATTTGGAATATCAGGATCTGATTGAGAAACGTCACTTCTTATGTTGATTAGACTTAGACGGCCAACGTTCCCGCGGCCCTGCTAGGGTTGAGGGTGGCCATGGCCGGAGTACCGCTTATCGTAGGTGAGCCTCCTGCTCGTTTCGCACCGTTTTTATAAAAATAGAACTATTAACTTGATTGTGAACCTAATTACGCTGTTTTCCCCAATACACTTAAAGATGTACACGTGCACAAGTGGACTTCCTAGCGAGCTGATATAATCACAATAAATTGACGTTAAAGGCTGAAACTCTATTATATTCGTGTACTATATTTTATGTCGTTTTTCCAGACTGTATGATTGTAATCATTAGGCACATTAGGATCTACGGCAAAGGTTTATAATATCTCATAAGCCTAGGAATGTATCATACCATACTTAAGTTTCTCTTGTAATATGTGAATAAATACTCAGTATGAAATAGTTGTACAAATAAGTACTATGTTTCGCTGGGTGAGTGAGGATATCTGAGTCCCTTAAAAAATGCAGCTTAAGCGGCGTAAGCCGGCAACATAACCAATGCGTAGACTATGGCGCGGTTATCCATGGACGGTGGTATTCTCTTACCATATAGAAGACTCGCCTGCTCTGTCCGAATAAAAAAATGTTTGTTTATAATAAAACTGACATACAAACATGTTAATTCGATTTTTGCACTTCTTTCCTTGTGATAGTTTTCCGTTTGTGACCAAATTTCTCAAAACCATCTTATCAAACTTACCACAAACAACTCGTCATAGTACCTAGTAGTATCTTGATAACTATGAATTGTGATTGTCAGTTATATCACGATTACAAGGATCACATGATTCATTGATAAAATAATTTCTAAGCAATACATAACTATGTTTCTTTTTAAACCTCTCTCATGGACCGGACAGCGTCTACTCGATTTTGTGGTGCGCAAAAGAAATCAAGCAGACGACTTTCAATATCAATAAGGTGAAATGAATATCCAATAATTTCTCCTAAAATTATTTTTAAAAAAACAGTGACTAACGAGCAGTAAGCTCATCTAGGATAAGCGGTCCTCCCCCATGGAAAATTTTAGCCCTTGCAGCGTTATGCGTCGAGCATGGCGTCGCCGGCCTTTTAGGGTTTTTTTTAAATGACCTTGTCGTATTAAATCTATACATTGTAGTGAAGAGAAGATACTGTTGTTTTTAAATTATAATGAAAAAAAAAAGTTGATTTAAGTATAAAATTAAAAACATAATATATTTGTCGTTTAGTAATCACTTACGTTCTTTAGAATCCTAAAGAACGTAAATATATTAAAATTATACTTTAAAAACATTTCGTTTTTATAAGAAACAATTTAAAAACAGCGTAACGAGAGATTTAAGTTTATTGTAATTTTGAATGATATAATATTGCTACTATAACATTTTCAATATGACTCACCCATTCTTGTATACCAAATTGATGTAATCTTGAGCCTAAGAAATGCATGAGTCACAACCATCACATAACTGTTCGGCGCAACCGCTCATTATAGGACAAAAAACAGGAGATAGACACCTGTCTGGCCACAGATGAAGGATGGGTTGCTTTTAAAAATATTTTGTTGAGATTTTTTAAATGTTATAGCGGACAATGGAGCAGGTGAGTCTCCTATATAGTAAGAGAACACGGCCGCCCATGGACATTCCGAGCATTGGTTGTGTTGCCGGCTTTTTACAGCACTTCACCGGAATTTTAAGGGCCTCCGACATCCTCTCTTAATCAGCGAAACATAGTAGAAGCATTGTTTCAAGTACAACTACCATTTCACGTACGAGTATTCTGTGAGCCCGTGTTATCACTTTGGACCAGCCGGCTCAATTTGTGCGTCCGCAAATGCTTCAGAATGGCTCACCAACGGGTTAAAAATTGAAAAAAGATACAAAAATATTGATAACCAATATGAAATTATAATACAACCTTTTGAAGAATTAAATATTAATATTGTTTTAAATTATAAATCAATTTATCCATATTAATTTTCAAATCATTAATAATTAATTAGTGATGTGTTTAGTTACTCGACTTATACATCTACATGAGAAACAAAGCGATAGGATCAAAATAAAATTCATATATAAACAACCTTTTTAGTTTTAGTAATAATAAAATGTACACTATAATCTATATTGCCCTTTAATGTTTTAATCTTTGTCCATTGCTAAAATACATAATGCCCGCGCCCAACCATATTATAGAAAAGTTGTGACTCATGCGCAGACGCATAGCTGTTTATCAACTCAAAGAAATGCAAAAACACAAGGAAATCACTTTTACGAGGAATGTTTATTTTTGTCACGCTCAATAAAATTCTGAAAATCTCGCAAAACTGTACGTTCAGTATAAAATGATGCCAAGACAAATTTAGAGAAAACCCATTACCGAGAATTTTTAGATTGTAATATATATTTATATTTATATATAATATATATTTATAGCTTGTAAAATAGAAATTTCAGTATATTTATATTATTTAACAGCTTATGTCTGCAACTTTGACAATTAGTCGTAACTAAAAGTATGTAAAAGATATCAGATCAGCTTATAAATACGTAACATACAGTTTATTTTTCATTTCATATATTAATGGCAAATATAAGTTATTCATATAGGTTCGTAGGTTTAATAAGTATAGCATGAAACGAGAGGTTTCGGTGAGAGGTTCGAATCCCGGTCCGGAAAATTATAATTTAAGCGAGTGTCTTAATTTTGTCGCACCCATAAGAGAACTATGCTGACGGCGGGCCGCTTGGGCCGATCGTCCGAAGTGATAAAACGGGTTCACGAATACTCAGCGTGATATGGTTGTATTTGAAACAGTATTACGCAGTTGTTTCGCTGAGTGAGTGCGGATATCGGAGGCCCTAACGTGTTGTTTAAGCGGTGTAAAAAGCCGGCGACCCAACTTATGCGCGGACTGTGGCCTGGTCGGGCGGTGATGGTCTTTTATCATATAGGATAACTTGCTCTGTTGCATTAACAGGACACGTTTCCTTTAACAAACATCTTTATGTTATGTATGTTACAAATAGCCTCCTAAGCAGAGCATGCATGGAGGAAGACGGGAAAGCAGCTCATGTCCTTTTAGATTGTACAAAAGTTACAGTATAAGGGCACAACACCTCGAAATCCGAGGTCGCTCTCCGAGAACACCGGCAATCCGAACGGGCTGCTGAAGTTTCTTGGAGAGCTAGGGTGGCTCCAGTGACACATCACACCACCCCACACGCAAAATAGGCCCTCAGACGTCGAGTTGCAGAAAATAGTCTGTTTTACCAATACCAAAACATGCTCCATTGTCAGCTTTACCATAAAATAAAGGTTGGTTGACTCGGAATATTTGATTCAATTGAAATGAATTAAATTAAATTGCAGATTTTTTTAAAAATCTCATCGAGTTTTGCATTTAAAAGTAGATATCAATAAAATGATGTGTTGTAAAAAATTGTATATTTAGCTAAAATTATATTCTACTTACATACTAGATACAGCCCAAACTTTGTCATAACTTAACTACAAATACAGAGGTAAAAAAAATATTTTCTTCGTAAAAACATTACCAAGCCATTGAATAGAACAAAAATATATAAAGAGGCCATAATCGAATAAAACTAATTGTATAAAATATATATAACTTCTACTTTAATACATAACAATACAAAATTCATTTGTTTGATTAATAATAATATTACAAACCTTTAATAAAAATAATAAATGAGTTTCCGAGTCTCATGGTTGACTTACTTTATAATTCAGCTAATGTATCAGATTATTTTCTTTCCATATAGAAATTTACAAAACCATAATAACAAAAATCTTAATTTATAAAAGGTATTAGCGTATATAGTTTTTCAAAAGATATACCTTAAATAACAGCCAGTATCTTTGTACATTTATTACATATTTTGAAATAAAACGAGACACAATTGAAATCTTCGGCAGTCTCATATTATTATGCTTATAATAATTTTATATACAACTTAATAAGAAAATACTCTTACTTTTACCTCTTCATACATGTCAAATAAGTATCGGATCAGATCTTTTTACTATTTAAATCTATATTTATTACATCTTGTTGTTTTATCTACTTTCAAACTGTAGTATGGCAATATAACTTTAAAGTAGAAACAACCACCTATAATCTTAAATTTCTCCTTATCTATTCTCTCTACTAAGAAATCCCTTTGAAATATTTCTTCCATTTATTTTCTATTTCAGCGATATCTAGCGTTACATATTATTGTTACAGACCTGTCTTGAACAAGATTTTTTAAATTTAATATAAGCACTAGTGTTTCGAGAAGAGAACAGGGTATTATTTGCATTTAACATTAAAATGTACATTATGTTATTCAAAAACCAAGGTGTTTAATTGTTGTACACCTTGTATTTTGATAGTAAGGAACGCCATTACTTCTAATAGATTTATCTTAACCATATAGAGCAGAAATAGAATTATGGCATTATTTCTTTTAGACTTTTATATATTTAATCATTATTATATCACTTTAGTCATGATATTTGTACATAAATGTGTATTGTGAGTGTATATCAATCATTTTGAAGTCATTTACCTATTTAATCTAAATACGGTAATAAGTAGTCATCAACGATGCTAACATTCATGTGCCAGTTGAAATGGTTAACACCAGGCACTGTAACGATATGGAGGCGTCCACTCTCATCCAGTGCTCGCAGGCCAATGGTGTCCAATTTATAGATATCTTGCCCTCGCATTTCTATTACCGTCTCGTTTACATCGTAGTAACCAAATTGACTGAAAATGAAGAAGTCTACCATGAACCGAGAGATATCGAATTTGAATCCCGGTCTGGATGATTATAATTTATTCGGTCTCTGGAAGGGCTTGACAATGGCGGGGCGAGTGTCTCTACTATATTGTGTATAGTGTCTATACTGTCGCACCCGTGGGAGAGCCACGCTGAAGAATATACGGGACGCAGTAATTGGACCGGCTTGTCCGAAGTTATACAACGGGCTCACAGTGTGAAACGGTACATGTGTGTTTCGCTGAATGCGTGAGGATATTGGAGGCCCTTAAAATGCTGCTTAAGCGATATAAAAAGCTGGCAACATAACTAAAAATGCGCGGAGTCTGGAGGGGTTTACCATGGGCGGCGGTGTTCTTACCTTATGGAAGACCCACCTACTCCGTTGTCCGGTATACTATAAAAAAGAATTATAATAATTTGTTTGTCTTTTTGTAGCACGATTGCACTTTAAAATTATATGTTTATACATTAGACCACCCCTTTTCAACATTATTTTAATATACCTGCTCTGCCAAGGCGTAATAACTTGATCGTCTGGCCCACCCACCAAGACCAGTCGCTTTAATTGCAACAAGTTATTTTTGAAATCATCTGATTTTGCTGATCTGAAATTAGAAAACAAATTTATCAGATAGCAAGAAAACATTGGTTTTATTATACTTATTATGGTGTTACCTGAGACCTATTCTAATATTAATTTCATGACAAAAAAGCATAGGTTCCACCGAGACTTGAACTCGGATCGCTGGATTCAGAGTCCAGAGTGCTAACCATTACACCATGGAACCGATTAAATATTTAGTAAAAAATTTGTCCAAAAGCAACACAGAACTAAAAAAAATAAAATAAATTTATTTCAAATATAATTGTATGAATTACTAAACTACAAAATATTGTCCTACTAAGAGTAATTAGACAACATACTAAAAAAAATATCGATTTTAATTATATTTCGAAACGACGCCATCTAGTGAGTTATGACATAGCTAAGTTTAATTCACACATTTTCGAATGACAATAAAGCTATCTTCCAAATTACATCTTACATCGCAAATCTTTAAGATATTCTTATTCAAAGAAATAGTTTTAACTTACAGTATATGGTTATTTAAATAAGGCAAATAAACACTATATTCTTCATACAGTGTTTGATGATAGGGATCCTTCCAATAATTTCCAACAGATGTGTGTTGACCAACTCGGGAATAAAACAACTCAAAGGCAGATTCCTTTACTAGTCCAGGGAATACAACATGAAGAAACCCAGCTGAAATTAACAAACAATAAAGAAATTTCTATACAGTAATTACAAAATTCATAAAGAGCATTTTAAGTATGTTTTTCATAAAAAAAACACATTAAGTTCTTTACCTCCATATTGACCAGCTTGAGGTGAACTTAGAGAAATAAATGTGCTTACAGATACATTTGGAAATGTTTGCACAATACCCCTAGCTATTAGACCACCTTGCGAGTAACCTGCAATGAAAATAATTTTTACTTATTACTGATCAAAATGAGGAACCATACAGAATAATGGCTACTGCTGTTTTAACATACCAAATAAAATAAATATCAATATTTAATGGTATGATAATATACACAATATTTCAATCATCTTTATTTGAATTTTTCCACATGTATGTACCACTATTTTATGTTTTAATCTTTATAATAACATCATCTGCCAACAGAAGTTTTTAGAATAGTAATAAAAATAAATAGAAACATTGCCTTGATAACTCATTGACATGCTGGACAAAATTATTATTGATTAAAATGTTATTTATATACAAGGTCTTTTCAATATTATTGATGTCATTTAATATTATGAATAACAAGTTGTGATAAGATATTAATAAATCACAAGTTTATTCAATAATATAACAATAAGATACTGAAAAATATTTACATATAGTAAAACTGCAGTTTTATAACTTTTTCTAATGTCTCGTAAAAGAAGTTGAAAACACAGCTTGTTAAAGTAAAATTAACTAATATTTTTCTTTTAAACTTGCTTAAGTTCCTTCAATTACACTTTTTTCATAAAGGATGAATCAATGAGATATTATTTCATGACCTTACCAATAAGATTTATTCCTTCTGGATAATGACTAGAAATATTAGCTACATCTTGACCAATTTCCAAAACTTGGTGCCACATGGTCTCCAAGCTCGACCAACTCTCAAATCGATTAACATTATATACTTTGGTACCAGGATGTTTCTGTAATAATTAAAATTCACATTACAGCATGGTATTATATTCCTATTTTAATAAAGTGAACTATGATAAATACTATGTCTTATTTTAATATAATGACTTATGTCTTAATATCTAAAATTATGAATTATATCATGATTTTAGAAACTATATAACTTATAAAATTGTTTTACGACAAATAATTTAAATTCGGATTGAATGTACGTCAACGTTTTGTAAGCGATATAAATAAATTTAATTAGGTAAATTTCTTACCTCTTGAATTCTTCTAGAGATTATTTCCATACTACCACTCCCAGTCATGATACCATGAATTAAAACAACAGGTTTATATGCCTGGATACAACCGAGAAACATCCACAAAGTCACAAATATCTTGTGAGTTTTCATCATTATAAAATTTACTTTACCATAACAAAGGAATAACCACCTATTTACAACTTAAGGTATAAAAATATGACATAGACGTTCAATTAACAAACAAAATATATAGACGCAAAGAAATCATACCTAAATAATTTTAATTCATTTTTCGACTCATAAAAGATAAAATTTACAAAATAATAAATCCACATAAAGAAAAAGCTGAGTGGTTGAAAATTTAGTTACAACTTAAATAATCAGTATAGAATCAACACGTTTGAAATGACGTTAACTATTAACATCGGCACCGCAGGAGAAAGAAATATATTTATGATATATTATAATAAATCTTTTCCTGTGAAAATAAAATGTAACTAAAAAGTAAGCAGGTACTTAATAAACATTGTAATGAATTATTTAGGTATATTTAACATATGGATCAATTTTAAACTTCTTTGTTTTGACTTCTTACATCGACATATTTATATGTATACAATTTTATTTCTAATAGTAATAACAACTATAAAAATTAAATAAATATAGACAAGTACGTGTGACGTCGTGTTCTTTTCCGCTAGCTTATTAACAATTTTATATTCAAATATAATTACATTAATAAAATAATGAAAAATTGAAAACAATTAGTCCAAAATAATATTGACCGAACAATCAATAAGAAAAAATTACCAATCTATGAAAAAGAAAACGAATTTTACGAGTTTTAGGGACTAAACGTTTGTTAAATTTTTTATAATTAAAAAGTTATCGGACAAATAAAAAATTGTAGGATATTAACGAATAAAAGACGGACAATCAAATTGTTTAATCAAAAATTTGAAAAATTATTTTTATTTCCCAAATTCAGGGAAATGTGTGCCAACTCTAAATTTTAGAAGTGTACGTTGACAGCCCACAGGTTATACATTTGTAACATAACAATCAAATCTCGCACGTGTTCGTTAAATAAGCATTACTGAAGATTTTTCAATGTTTTTATTTTATTAAACATATATTGTGATATTATTGTGTTAAATACAAGACATTTTAAAAGTATTTAGTTAGTTTAATGACGCAAGGTATTTTAAAAGGTCTTATTTGTTTGATTGGTTATAGAATTAATTTTGTTGTTATTTTGATTTAGTTTTCTAACAAAATATGTTTTAAACATAGAAATATAAATAATGGTCTTTGCTTTCAGAACCAAAACATAATAATGGCGACATCCCTCAGCGAGCAATTAAAAAAATTGTCAGCACCTCAAACCTCTATCTATAAAGATGATAAAAAGCGGGCATCGCTGTTATTTGATCCAAAGGAAGCTGCACTGAAAGACCGTGATACTTTTTATGAAATTGGCCTTAGTGGCCTTAAAGAACTCATTTCATTATATGAAGGATTCCGTTCATTTGAAGATTCTCTGTTCAGCATATCCTCCAAAGACTTTGAAAGGGCGGTCCATGATAAGGAAATAAATATTAATTTGGATCAAACAATTGAAAAATTTCTAATAGAACTTTCACCATTCATGCTATTACAGTCTTCTCATAAAGCTCTAGAATGGATGGTGAATAGATATCACATTCATGAATATAATCAAGATGCTATTATGGCTTTAATTCTCCCTTATCATGAGACCAAAATTTTTATTAGATTTGTGCAGATTATGAACAATATCAATAGTTGGAATTGGTTGGTGCCAATTAAACAAAATGGCATACCACTGTCAAAACTAGTCCTGCATAAACAATGTCTATCTAACATTGGTACCTTACAATTTATTGCAAAAAGTACTTTAAAATATGTTCTACATTTTGGTGAACGAGCCATACAATTAAATACAGTGTTTGCATTTTTCTGCTCAACTGCTATTGGTTGTATGCATAATAAGCAAGCAATCTCTGAAGCTATAATGAGTGCCTTGTTACCAACCTTAATCAATGCTTTGGAATCACCAATTGCTGATTTTAGATCTAGTGCTTATGTAATTTTGGGTTACTTGACAACTAAAGCAAAATTGAAGAAAAAAACAGTGAATGAGATAATCGATAAGCTGTTGTCTTCTGAATTTGATATCACTCAAGATGTTGTCTTACTAATGAATCTTATTTATACCAATCAAAAACATATATCCAAAATGTCAGATGTTATTTTAAACAACATTTCTCCTGATTCATTATCAACTATTTGTGGATTTTTGAAGATTTTAGATGAAGGAACGATTGACATTTTACCATTGGCACTTGCTTTTCTCACTGGAGTGTTGACCCAAATTCATAGAGGAATGGAGGAATTTATTATATTTTCAAAACTTCCAATACTTTTCATTGATCAGATATATCTGAAAAGCCAACAACAGCAGATGGTTATAGAGTAAGTAATTTATTTATTTTATAACAATTTAAGTTTTTTTGGTTGCATGCTTCAACTTCTGTTCTATTTTTATTTTTTGTGTTAATAAATTCTCTATTCAATATGAAAAATTTTATAAATCTAGAGTCTTTAAACTTTAGAATATATACTTAAATTAAAAATTGTATATATACATATTTTGTTTCTTCAATTCAAAATATTCATTGATATGAGAACAATTATAGAAGAGCTAAATGATAAAGAAATTTATAATATACTCATTTTGTTTATTTTTCAGATGTGTTTTTAATGCTTGGATAACACAAAATAAATCAAAACCTGTTGATGATGAAGGTAGTGATTTAGAAATTATAAGTGATGATAATGATTTTTCATCAAAACTTCTTGAATGGTATTCTATATTTTTCAAAGAACTTGAAAATAAGTATCCTGATGAATTTGACAAGGTCGTTAAGAAAGAGATGGGCTCTGAAAATAAAGTACGTAAAACATGCTTATCAAAACCATTACAATTCAACCCAGCCATTGCTCACAAGATCGGTGGAGCTTATCTCTTTGAGAATTTAAATCATTTCAATCCGGAAATTAGGAAAGAAGCGATCAGTTTCATAATAAAAGAATTCAAATCCCTGCATCTTAAAAGTAAAGAGTTTGTTAATGAATCAATTATAAATCGGTTATATGATGATGATCTAGATGTTGTGAAAGAAGTGTTATCGATTCCAGATGCTCATTTAAATGATATTCTAGATGAGATGGATTTATCTAATGTATTCACACATATATTATCTCAAGATAAACAATGGAAACCAGTAATTAAACATGCAATTATAAAAATGTGCAACTTAGAAAGTCTACCATTGAACCATGACACTGTTATATCATTAATCCCATATTTGTTTCCTATTGATAATTCAAGTTGCCAAATTACTTTGCATATTTTATCTTCTTCATGGGGTTGTAAATTGGGATTAAATAAAATTATTAACTGTGATAAAACTGTGTCCGATAATCCAAAAGTTCTCAGAAAGTTGATATTTAAAGCTTTATTTATAGATCATTCAATAAAATGTTACAACATTCTTGATATCACTCAACTGAAGAAGGAAAAAACATTGGATATTGTATTGTATTTGCTTTTAAAAGCAAGTTCTATGCAAGAAATGTCCATTGAAGATATTATAGGAATTTTAGATTTGCTTCTGGAATTAGTTGAAAATAGAATAATTATTTCAATTAATAGTAATGAATTCAACAGTGGTACAATTTTGAAACTGATTAAGTTTGCTAAAAGCAATGAAGTTTTATATGAACTATTGGAATTCATTTTTGTTAAAATGATAGAGAGGCTTCAACCCAATGACGTATCTAAACCATGGTGTAACTTTTGTGTACAACCAAAACATATTTTAGTGAGAAGGCTTTATGAACTGTTTGTTACTGGATGTATTATTCCCGGCTATTCTGAGCCATACAGAAAGTTACTGCAACAATTTTTCAAACAACTGTTCAAGAATACCCAGGAAAGATTTAATTTTGTTTGCAACGTAACATGTGGACACATTTTTTATGCTACCGATGCAAGAGACTTAATAAATCCAAAATTGCAATCGAGATCTTTAAAATTACTTATTGATTTTGCAGCAGTGCAAAAAAATGAAACATGGCTATACAACTCTGATGTCTTAGTTTTAACAGTTCTTTTTTGCTTAAATTATCCTATAAAATGTATTCGGAAAGGTGCTTTTGATTTAATTGATATTGTCTTAAAACAAGCGAAAAACAATAGCATGATTTATGTTCAGTTTTTAAAAGAATTAATCGCACATCGGGAAGAGATGTTGCTAGACCATGAGCAAGTTGCACAAGTTATAAAAAAGATATTAACTCAGCAAACTATTGGAAATAAGGTGTTTAGAAAAAACTGTATGTTGAAACTAACAGGAATTATAATGAGTGACACAGCATATTATATAAAATCTGGAGCGGTTAAATTATTGTCCAGCGTAAATAACGCTAACATGTTTTCACATATTGCACCTTCACTCAAAAGTTTGTTGGTTTCAGTGAATAGCCAGACAAAGGCATTGGACATTTATGAATCAAGTCTTTTTACTAATGTTGTCAACCAACTCAATGAGAATACCATTTCTGCTATAACTAAAGAAGAAGTGTGGACAATAGTTGAAAGTGCTTTAAAAGAATATAAAGAATGTATTTTGCTGGACTCTATGACATGTACTAGTCCGTGCAGTTTAATTTTAAGGAAAATTAATGAAGAAACGTTTTCTAAGGTGCCTGATGATAAATGTAAAGATTTTATCTATCTAATAACCTCAGCCGGTACTTTTAGTAATAATCCTAATATATCAAGTTTAGCAGCAAAAGTTATGAAAAAAATTAACATAAAACTCGATGATTTTAAACCTATTTTTGAAAAAATGTTAAAAGTATTGGATCCTGCAGAGATATCTAAGAAAAAGAAATCAACAATTTCAATGATATCCCACCAAGTAGTTAAAACTGACGAGTGGCGTTTGGGCGTAACACTACTTGAATATGTTCAGAATAAAAAGAGAATGACCATAGACAACACTTATGTGTCGCTATTATTCCAACTGCTTGATAAATGTCAAAGATTTGAGGAACAATCTTATGTAGAATATACAAAACAGTTAATATTATCATCATTGTGGTACTACTGCAAGGAATATATGGATGCTCTTGACAACGACCAAGTGAGAGCGTTAAAGAGCACATTCATAGTTGAATTAGTAGTCCAATGTATTCGAGGAACCCAAAACCCTCAAACTAATCATCACGCTCTGATGCTTTTATCCCAAGCTGCCTATATTTTACCAGAGCAAGTGCTTCAACATACTTTAGGAATATTCACATTCATCGGCTCATCTGTTTTGTGTCACGATGATGCCTATAGCTTCCAAATTATAACTAGAATAATAGAGACATTGATTCCTATACTTGTGAAGAAAAACAAAGACATCAAGGACTTCACGAAAAAAGAATATGATCAACTGCAACAGCGTGTAGTACCGGTACTTCGCATATTTGCAGACGTCGTTTTAGACGTACCGGAACACAGGAGGTTACCTCTTTACAAGAAATTAATAGAAACTTTGGGGTCTAAGGACTTTCTTTGGTTGTTCCTTGCGCTATTGCTTGAAAAACATATTAGTATTGTTAATGAGAAAAAACAAAGTACTAAACAGTCTTCAAAAACATTGGCCGATAGAGAATCTCCCATCACTCGTTTAGATTTTGGGCAAAGCATAATCCTGGAATTCACCACAGACGTTGCTTTAAATAACTTTATTAACTTGATTGTCTATATGAAGACGCTACCTTTACATAAAGATGATAACGCTATGGCGACGAGTGTTGACCCGAGTGACATTTTCAGTGTATGTGGACATTCGGCTCTTCAATTGCGACATTACAGATACGTTATAATAACTTTCTTGAATACTTGCCTAAGCCTGCCTAGATTTATTGAACAGTCTTATCAGATGAGTGATATTCAAAGTGTGGAAGTTCTGTACAAGTCTTTCGTGGTTAATATTCTTACTTTCATTCAAAGTATGACCCAGATTAAGGATGATAAAACAGCTAAGTATTGGCGTGTTATGTTGCATCATAGTTATGATTTATTAGACCACGTTAACAATCTCCTATCCGCTCCGATGTTCATCTCCGTAATAAGAGGACTTATGGCACATACTTTGATAACAGTCCAAAGAAAATCAATGGAACTACTAAATCTGAAATTGCAATGCAGTCCTGAGATGTTCGATGTGGTCGATGATGAATTGATGTTTTCTTTGATTCCGAGCTTGTTGCGAATTGTCAAAATGATTGGCTCGAATGTGAAAAATGCTGACGAAGCTCAAGAGTTGGAACTTAACCAGCAAACGGCATTGCTTTCCTTGAAATTACTTACTCGTATGTTAGCGTCTAAAGATCCAGAAGCATTCCAGCCCGTTCTAGAACTTGTGACAGATCATACATGTAGTCCCGGTATTGCGCCGAATGTAATGGCGTCTATTGTGCTCTGCTTGGCTGAGCTATGTACAAATTTGAAAGCATATACATTGAGATCACTTCGGAAATTTATGCCCGCACTTATAAAAGTTCTCAAAAATCAACGTCAAGTTGAAACGCCCGAGCTTGTACTTTTGAGTACCGTTATAGCCATTTCCAAAATCATCGAAAGTATGCCCTTGTTCTTAAGCCCGTACTTGCAAAAAATAATTTACGAATATTCACTAATGAGTTCTAAATGGTCGCAACATGACCAGGAACATAATAAAGTGTCTGCAATCACTTCGAAATTGTTAAATATAAAGAAACATCTCGCTGGCTCAATTCCACCGAGAGTTTTAATACCAGTTGTGAGTGAAACATATCAAATTATACTGAAAAGGGAGAAATACGATGCAATTGCTCCTCTTATGTCATTATTAGCGGATAGTTTCGTAAATGTTACCACAGCGGACTTTACCGCTTTACAGCAAGATTTGACAGCTTTCTTTATATCGGCACTGCAATTGCGATGTGATGCGGGTAATCAGCAAATCGATTGCGAAATAGTCGACGTTGCGGAGGATGAAATAGTAAAGGCTCTGGTATCGCTAATACTAAAACTATCTGAGACTAGCTTTAGACCGTTCTACTTCAAAATATATGACTGGGCTATTAGAACTAATATTGAAGGACATAAAGAAAGAGCTATCACATTCTATAGGTATGGTTATGGTTTTGTATTTATAACTAAGACAGTAACTATCTCTTCTTTTAAAAAGGTTTCAAGAGCGATCCAATTACAGGCTCTAAAACTTGATAACATTAAGAATTTTTTATATTACATATTAGATATTTTGTTTTAGTTATATATTTACATTCATATAATCATGATTCTGTATCTTTCAATATGGAAAAAGGATAGTTTGTTTATAGTCATTTTTCCCCAATCATAACATCTTTTACAATTCAAAAACTAGGACATTGACATACAATGGCAACCGTTTCTAAAAAAAATATTTATTTTCAGATTTAGCTGTTTAGTAGCTGACAAATTGAAAGGGCTATTCGTGCTTTTCGCGGGTCATTTTATCAAAAACGCTGCGGAATTGTTAGATGCATGCAACAACAGCAAAAATGAACAACTTTTCTTTGAATCTGAGGAAAAATGCATTGTTTTAGTTAAGTATATTATTAAAACTTTGCATATAGTGTTCTTATACGACAGTCAAAATTTCTTAAATAAAAGTCGATTTGAGACCCTAATGCAGCCCTTGGTGGATCAGTTGGACAATACATTGGGTGGGATTTCAAACCTAAAAACAATTGCGAAAGAAGGTATAATCCCGTGTATATCCCAGTTTGCGGTGGCAGTTGGCGATGATTCGCTTTGGAAACTTTTGAATTATCAAGTATTATTGAAGACGAGACATAATGACGCAGAAATAAGGTAATATTTTGTTTATTTAAAAGTTATAGATATATTAAGTTTAAACATCCATTGGTTCTATTGGTTCACTGTAAATAAACAATTGTATTATTTAGAAATTAGATAGTTTGTTTTTTCAACAGATTAATTGCCCTTGATTGCCTAGTTGCTATAGCAAACCAATTAGGCAGTAACTGGCTGCCTCTGTTGGCGGAAAGTGTACCGTTCCTCGCAGAACTTCTAGAAGATGGAGATCAGAGGATCGAAGTTGCAACAAAGAGCGCAATAAGAACATTGGAACAAATATTAGGAGAACCGCTTGAGAAATACTTCTGATAGAGTGAACAATTGTATAAATCACAATATTGTGAATGTATATACATTTAAACGTAGTTTTATTATTTGCTTTTAGTAGAGGTCACCAATTAACTTGATGATATTGAGTCCTCGAGATCATCAAAGCTTCCAATCCATTAACGACATTGATATTAAGATATATCACCTACGCTCGGTTGCTTGAGCCTTGTCCAATGTCTTGAAAGTAGGCCTGATTGAGAGATATTTTGATTACATTAGTATCACCACGTAGCAAGGCTAGTTTTTAAAGTTAGCTAGCAAGTAACAAGCTAGTTCTGTGCTACAGAACTACTTCATTCTGATCATAGAGCTAGATTTAATAATATTTAACAATAATCACTTAAATCGGTTACGCCATCACCGTCTATTTCTGGATATTACACGTTTAGGTTTAAAGACGAACGAAGTTCTTAATTAAAATGCCTTACTTAATCTTTTAAACATTTCATAGCATTTTTAGTATTAAATTGTGATCTTGTGGCGTACATTATAAATCACCGCCTTGTTTTACTGTTAGCACTGTCGTTTTAGAGGGTAGGTACTCGCTGTACTTTGTACCATGAAGAGAAAGCGTCGCGCCCCCCCGCGCCTCCGCCTCACTTCTCAGCGCTGGAGTCGACCGCGGCCTGCGCGTCAGCCCCCCTCAGCACTCCGCTTGTGACCGGCTTAGTAGACACTCGTGCGCGCCTTACTTATTGCATACTGTTTCCGCCCTTCTTAAATCGGAAATTAATTGGGGAAAATAAACATCTCCATAGGTATAACCATCCCCATAATCTTATATTGGATAGCGTTTTCTAAAGAAAGATTATATTCAAAGTAATTTATAAACCAATTCATAAATAAACCTGCCACAACGGTGTTCAGAGGTAACAGTTGATAGACGCAACATAAATCTGTTTCATTACGCATTAACATAAATATTTTTTAATAATTTGATCTGTATAAGAATGGGTCTCTAGCAACACAATAATTTTTAATTAGTAAAGTTTCTAATTAATTTTGTATTGAAATATCTATTATAACTTTCGTTATATGTATCGTTAATTATTTCTCGACACAATTAATATATTTTGATGAAAAGTCTTATTGAAGAGATAAGTACCTATTTATGAGTTGTATTAAAAATACTATGTAAAGCGTTGTGCTAATAACTTTTAATTTGACAAGTAGATTTGATTTGACTTGCGTCTTAATTAATACAAATATAATAATATATTGTAAGAATATTAAAATCTTAAGAATGTTAAATTTTGAGAAGTGAGTTAAACAATAACACTACAATTATATTTTTAATTTGTAGTCTTCATATTTCTGCTAGGAAAGGGGCGCATTTAATATTCAATGAGAGAAACCCACAGACACGACAAATATTTGGCTATGAAGCAATTGAATCAGTAGGTGCGAAACCTCACACACTCCTACTTGAAAAGAATAGTCTGTTTTAAATAAGCGGATATTAATAGCATTGTTTAATAATAACCGTAGAGCAATCACTACCCATTTACTAAACTATAAACACCGTATCTGCAAATGTAATTGTATAGGCCAAGTGCATTTCTCTGCAAATCGCATTAATTTGCATCACAAGGACTCTACTGTTGTTTTAACTTAGCTAAGATAACTGGCTATTCTTCGCAAATTTACATACTAAATAGATTTCCAAATAACGTAATTTGGTTAGCTTTGTAGATAATTTGTTTATATAAATTGACGTGGTAAAGGAAATCAATCTGACAAAAAGATTTCCTAAGCAAATTGAACCAAAGCAAGCAAGTAATATTCGTCGTATGAAAAATGTAAGATTTTTGTTTGTCGTTCATGGAGCATTCTGGTCAAGTTGAAGGGTGCAAATTGACTAATCTGACAATATTTAAGCATCTATCGACAAAAGTATGATTTATTTCACTACATCTGCAGTATGGTTGATTGGGCGTTTCCGCGAAAGATGGCGCCCCATGATAAAAAAATTTTTTCGTAAGTTTTTATCACTATTCTAACTGTCACGGTTTGGACAACCCATCGAGATATTTTATATCCACATAAGTCTAAAATATTTATTATAATGCTGTTAGAATTTTTAACTATATTATTTATTTATATTAGAAGCATTAGCATAATATTTTATTATCCTAAGAAACATTTGTAGTAGAGAAAGACAGTTAGACAATAATAATTTGAATTAAATAAACATGTTTTGAATATTAAGTTTGATAATAATGAATATTATCACTTTAAACTTTTTTTTAATTGTTTTTATATTAGGAGTTTTAGTAACTTTCACCATAAAGAACTACTCCCAGTTTTGAGTTATCATCTGAATTTTGCTTGTCATCTTTAGGTTTCTATGAACATTAAAAATTAATTAAATGACTACCAATGTGCAATCAAAACCGGCTTCTTTATATTTTCCTATAGAAAAACATGTAAATTATAAATAAGAATATTATTATTAAACCATACAAATTATACAATTAAATCGATGTGTCAATTTAAATAAAGACCTCCTACCAAATCCACACCATCTTTTTTGCACATTCACAAAAAAATATCTAACTACTATAAAAATTTAAGACAAGGAAGAAAATCATTTCTTTACATGTTTAAAAAATAAATAAGATGCCATAAATAATATAATTTAAATGCATATTACATGGGAAGAGATGGAATTTCTCAACAATTGGACCACGTATAAGGACGTGTGGAGGGCGGCGTGATAATGTGTAGACTTAGTAACGACACACGTTCGATATTGACTGGTGAATATTTACTTCTGGTGTCTGTAAATTATACGGCTTCTATGTCTATATATATTAATTGATAAATTTTTAAGACTTATTTTTTTTGTTTCATATTTTATACCTTTTATTTTTTACGGTATAGCGGACAACGGAGCAGCTGGGGCTCCTATATGGTAACAGAACACTGTCATCTCTAGACAACCACGCCACAATCCGCGCATTGGTTATGCTGCCGGCTTTTTAGTTTTTATATCACTAAGCGGCATTTAAAGTTTAGTTAAAGTTTAATCGATTGTATTATACCAATCTATAGAGGTTTCACTTCTAATATGCCTGCTAAACAAAGCGAAGCGTGTTCTAGTGTAGACTCATATTCAGTGAGTGGGTTCATTCATATCTTCTAACGAACTGTCGTAACTCTAGAGTCATCCACGGCTACACTAGTTTCTACTCCAATTAACCAACTCGCAATGCGAGCCGTGTTGTTTTAGTTCCGAGCTCTTTGACTATTGAGTTTGCGGCTTACGAAGTTCTACACTTTAAAACTTAATTGCCATGATTACAACTGTTTAGGTAAAATCTTTTTTTATTTTTATTTTTTTAAGTACAGCGGACAACAGAGCAGGTGGGTCTCCTATATGGTAAGAGAACACCGCCGCTTATTAACCGCCGGCTCAATTAGAGCGTCAGCATATGTTTCAGCATGGCTCTCCCAGGGGTGCAGCAGTATTAAGATCGCCCAGCCACTGTCATGCCCTTCCAGGGACCGAATTAATTAAAATTATAATTGTCCGGACTTGGATTCGAACCCGGTACCTATCGCTTTATGTTACACTTTTAAAACCATTAAGCTACGAGGCTAAAGACACTGTTATATGGTATTACATTGTAATAAATACACTTGGATATTCTTGAAATGATAGCAGCCAGTAGATAAAACCGGTCTTTCTTGATAGAATATATGTAACTGTCACAAAATAATGCAATAAACCAAGGCTTTATTTGTGGTTTTTAAATATCAAAGAAGCTGTGAATCGCTATCTGTCAAATCGCACACATAATTGTATAATATAAAAAATATTAGAATTAAAATTTTGAGAGCGTAGCCAAGTGGTGTTTTAAGTTTACTGCAAAGCGAGAGGTATCGGGTTGGAATCCCGGTGCGATCAATTACAATTTAAATTACAATACGCTGTCTTTGGTAGTACTTGACAGTGGCCGGGCGTGAGTGAGAATATCGGCGGTCCATGTTACTATGTCGTTTAAGCACCTATTGTCATTTAGCTCCTAATTTGTATATAACCTATGAAAATTAACAAAATTTTTAGACATTACATATAGTTACTTTTAAATAATCGCGTGGACATTTACATAAATCGAGAAATATCTATAATATTCTGGATCGTAATAAAGTTTTATTTAACGTAAAAGGTATTTTAGAAACTACTGATCTCGCAATGTAGCCGTTAGCTTCTCTAACATTGCGATTGTTATCATTAATTATCTAATTAATACGGGGCAAAGGATATCCGAGCCCATTGATACCTTATCACAAGGATACATAGCACTTTGATTTATTAGAGGAAATCGCTTTTGAACTTTCCACACGAATTACCCTTAACAGATTGGCTTGGTTAGCTATTTTACTAAATCTAGTTTGATTAAATAACTTGTTTTATTGTATAGACTTGTGTTATGTAGCCATTTTTCGTTGTATTGATGAGGCTTATAATGTCTTTAGAGAATGTACAAAAGACCGTTGCAAGACAACAAATGTATAATGGATACATACAGATGGAACTTTGCCAGCAAATATACTCAAACATAGAATACCTAAATGAGTGTTCATCATTAATATTGTTTAATTTGGTTATATATACATATAAGATTTAATATTACCTTTTTTTTAAATACGTTCATAATTAAATTTGAATTCGAAGTATTTTTATTTTTTTATTTTGTTTATATATTCGTTTATATTTATTTATTTTTGTTTATATAATATTTTCTGTACATTCATTAAATTTAAAAATAAATTTGTATTACATATACATTTAGAATTATGTTCTGGATACAATACGGAAATATATTCTGGACTTCTTAGTAACATAAGCTCTAGCTTCGGAAATAAATAGTAATTCTTATTTCTTTAACTCTTACTATGAATAAGCTCAAATTTTGCTTCATGGAAGTATTTTACTTCTGCACAACTGTCTTATGCTTAAATATGTGAACAATTCTCATAAATAACCGTAAAATAACCTTTTTATGTAAAAAAGTAAGTTGTATATTAATAAAACTTTAGAGAATATTAATGTATTTAAGTTATTATTATTTAACAGCTTTTCTATCTTCACTAAAAGAGTAATGTTGGTTTTCTTTATGAAAACGATAGCAAACCAGCAGGCTCACTTAGAATAAGCTATTCTCTACAACCGGCCACCGACCTTTCACCTTGCCTAACCCAGGTTCTTTTTAAGAAGGTCCCAATTGGTATTGGTTTAGAAATACGTCTGCTGGTAGCTGATTCCACAAAACGCTAAGTTGTGGAACGACTAACATCGAGAGATACGGTGCGAGCAGCACTCCATGTGAGGCCAAATCTGCGCTGTGTATAGTTACAAGCGATTGCCAGAAGTGAATCTCACCAAGAAGCTTCACTGTAGGTCCTTGTCTTCTGGGGTTTAAATACAGTCCATTTTTAATGCGTTTATGTTGTTGTTTGCATGCTTTATTGTTTTTTGTTGACTTATCTCAAATTCTTTCAAATCGCTTGATTCATTCCTAAATGTTATTCTTCATAAGATTATTCTTGATATTAGGTAACGGTCTTGTAGCCTAGTTCATTTGAAAATAGCACCATAATTTGTGCTTTGTCATGAAGGTAACACTTGTGAATAATAAATCATTCTCGGGTCATGCATTTACCTGATCTTTCGACCGATATTCTGTGACTGGCATTTAGCTTTAAAACTAAAACCTTTTAAAACTACATATGGCATATATAGTTATGTATTTACATTAAAAGTAGTAGATATCTTCTCTTCTTTATTAAAACTGAGATTGCTACGATCACCGTACTTTTTGGCGATAAAGTATCTAATTTAAAATATAGCTTTACGAATTTTATCAAAGCCGGGACTAAATAAAGTATCTTTATCCAATATATCTTCATCCGATCGTAACTCTAGATATCGCGTGCGTATATATAGTTCTGTCCTATATTTTAACATAGCACTGACTGACACGAACTGATAAACGAACGAAAATAAATGTCAAAACTGTCAAAACTGAAAAAGACAAAAGTATTGAACTACTTTGTTGTCATATGTAAATTTGCAGTATTATTTATCAGTATTATTCTGAATTTTATAATTATTGCTAACAAATTACTATTTGTTTTATTAAATAATAATATACGTATCACGGGTGTTATAATATTAAAATAATATAAAAAACATCTGATTTAGAAGTATAAAGAGTAAAAAGAAAGATATTTATGGCAATTAATATAAAAGTCCCTTTATAAAAAGGGCTTTCGAAACAAAGTTGGGTTCCTTTAACGTAAATGAGAAATCTTGGAAACATCTTTTGACGTTCGCCTCTGTATGTCTTTTAGTTTACTTCAAAGGTTTTACGAGTTATATCGCAACATTATGTATGCATTAGATTAGGATGAAATGACGCTTACGCTATCCTGTATACGCTCATTAAAAAATCAAAATTATGTTACGTGTAAAAGCATAATCGCATAATTTTTTTTGTTGTACACAAAAAATATCTTTCGTAATCCTTTTTGTTAGTTCTACCTCTATTATTTTTTTCTGAGATTTGAACATGGGTATTCCCATATTAAGAAAACTAACATGTAAGTAAATCATACCAGTGCATTTCTATATAGTATAATTTTGTTTTGGAATATGTATTTTAAAAAATAATGCTATAACGAGAAAATCTGAATGCCTTACAAGATATAAGATAAGTCATCAATCATGACTCCTTTCACATTCTCGGTCAAAACAAATTGGTGCTGAAAGCCTCCAAAATTGAAAAGATTTTCCTTCTTTGAGTTGAAACAAAAAAGAAAAAGCATCGACTTTGTATGTTTTTACATATCTTAACGAATTTTTTAAACTTACATAATATATACTTAAAAGGGTAGAAAATTAAATTATCCATCAGCTCATCAAGTTTTGCTTTACTAACTTTTTAATCACTATTTGGACAGAATAAAGTATTTTAGATAAATTTTGGTTAATAGTAATAATATAGTAGTAGTTAATAGTATAGTAATAATTATATTTAATAAGATCATTAATTTTTTAATGTTTTCTTATATATAATCTCTACTATGGGAACTGTTAAGATACTCGTATGTCTTGAATGTTAAGAGACTTCGGCAAAAATCTCTTGTTTTATCAAGTAATTGTATTTGAATCAAGGTTTCGAGGATTTTTTACATTGTCCCCAACTTTAGTGTACAACAATGGTATTTCATAGCAAGTCCCATTGCAATAAATAACTCTATAAAATAAATTCACCTTTCTTCCGACCAACGAAAGTCTTGCAACAAGAATGAGAATAACAGAAGTTACGTTGAGCCTAATTTAACTTTCTCCAAACAAAACTCGATGATATAACTCTTACAGTAAATATAAATTAGGGTGAGATGATGTTTAATGATATATAAATTGTGTTTTATTATGTATTAATTAATATTCATAGATATAGTTATTTCTTATTTAATATTTATTTGTTAATTACCATTTACCTTTTATTTAAGTCTGCCCCGAGCCCCATATCTTCAATGTGACATGCATTTTAGCTTTGGATCCTTTTATATAGTAAGAGAACACCGCCGCCCATGGACAACCGCGCTACACTACGCGCATGGTTATGTTGCCGGCTATTTACGCCGCTGGAGCGGCATTTTTAAGGGCCTCCGATATCCTCACTCACTCTGCGAAACACAGTACAAGTACCGTTATACAGTGAGTGGTGTCACTTACTTTCACACGGTGAGCTCGTGGTATCACTTCGGACGAGCCGGCCCAATTAGTGCGTCAGTATATACTGCAGCATGGCTCTCCCACGGGTGAAAAAGTATGTTGGTGTAAAATATTTTAAATGTGTATATAATACTTATAAAACATGAAAGAATTTTTGGCTTTATAGCATAGCGTGCTCCATTGTTTTGTTGACGAACGGCAGCCGAAGAATTTGTTTTTGCGTCGTAAAGGAATCTTTCCGTCTTATCCTACCCGTTCTAGTTGTTTCAGAAATTTTTCTGTACTTTTAAATGACCATACAGAAGAGATACTAACTAATAGATCAACATCCCTTTGTAAAGTGTAAACCTAAAATTTAAATATAAATCCATTCTTGACGGTTTAACGGTTTTTCGATTCATCCCCTCAGTTGTCCCTTTTTTCATCCGTGGAAGAGCCATGCTGAAGCATCCGAAGTGATACCACGGGCTTAAAGAATACTCAGTGTTAAACGGTACTTGTACTGTGTATCGATGAGTGTGTGAGGATATCGGGAGCCCTTGAAATTAGACCGATTACCGTCAACAAAACCAAAGCGCGGTTGTCTATGGGCGGCGGTTCTCATACCATATAGGAGACAAACCTGCTCCGTTCGCTATACTGTAAAAAAACTTTGAATTGTGCATTTTCGTTTAAACAATTCAATAAATGTTCAAATTCAGTTTAAAGATGGAAACAAACATCTTTATTAAATAAAAAATATCATACATTTTGCCACGCGATACAAATTAAAAACGAAATCTTGATATTAAATTGTCGTGTAAAAATCACTTTTTCGTTTAAATTATATCTTAGGTTTTGTCATATTTTATCGTGTTTTAATTTATATTCGCTTAATACAGATTGTGATACAAATATTGTTTTACATTATGTCGCTTCCACTATAGCTTTTAAATTGGTAGGGATAATATAATTTCGCGAGAAAACCGAATTTTGTGTTCATTAAAAGTTGAGAAATTGCTTTTTTCACACCAGACATATTACTCTTTCTTTTAAGTAGAATTAAATGCAAATTCATGAAGTACAAAATATGAACCTTTGTACATGTAAATATTTTATGAAAGCGATGATGATGATTGATTCTTAATGACATATAGAAAGAAGTATCTTCAGCCGTGGGAGAGCCATGCTGAAGCATATGCGGACGCACTAAATGCGCCGGCTCGTCCGAAGTGATGCCACGGGCTCACAGAATACTCAGCGTGAAATGGTAGTTGTACTTGAAATAGTGCTTCTATTGTGTTTCGCTAGTGAGTGAGGATATCTGAGGCCTTTTAAAAATTCCGCTTAAGTTGCGTAAAATTGTGCAATACATTCAATGCGCGGTTGTCCATGGGCGGCGGTGTTCTCTTACCATATAGGATACCCACTCCGATACCATAAAAAAAGAATTTAAAATCCTGTCAAAATATACCAGTAATACAAATTTATTTACTCTATTATTTATATAGAATATAAGTAAGGCTACGTTAAATTGATAGCAATACTTAATAACATCTAATTGAATCTAGTGGAAATCACTATACATAGAATGCTGGAAATTTTAATACATTTACTTAAATCTTACACGTTAAAAGATTTCTTAATATTATGTTAAATGAGAATTTATAATGACTAATTAAAGTTTATTCTATGATTCTTGGACTAGAATCAATTCATATGATAATTCTTATCCAAACAATTCACTAATTAATGCAAAAAACATGTATAAAGGTATACACAAGGTTTTAAATATCATTATTTATTTAGCCTTAATTAATAATGCTGCTTGTTGTAGATAAATTACATAATCTGTTTAATTAAGGCAACTGTTGTTGTATCATTATTAAAATCTCTTGGCATTTATAGTTAAATAACAAATCTTAGACACAAATCAAGATCTCTAAAGATTCATTTGTATGTTTTTAATTAAAGGACGAACAGCATTCGCGAATTTATCTTTAATATAGTACTTTCAATGGTAATTGTAATTGAAAATGTAATTGAACTTAAATAACACTAACATTTTAATACTAACACGAGTTCGTCAGCCATTATATTAAATCATTTTAAAATATCTATGTAATATCTAATATGTAATTCGAATTAAAATTATAAAACCACTGGTCTACTTTGATCAGAGTACTTTCTCGCCATTTCTGAATAATAATTTGACGTTAAGCTACAAATTAATAAAATATTTTACAAAGTGATTGTAAATATAATGGAATTTCTACGTGAATTCTTTTTCTGGCCTTCATATTTTATTTTTCCATACATATGAAATTTCAATTTACAGCAAAACTTGTAATTTGGATGCTAGTGTAATATCATCGTCTCTAATTACGTTTTGGTTCAGATCTTATTTACATATCGCTATGCCTTGCTTACAATAACGATGTATAATTAATAATTATATATGTATCGAGACTACATTTGTTTAGTAAATAAATAAAATTGGATGAATAAATTATTTTGTTTCAAGATCTCGACATAAATTAATTAAATATTCCTTTATGCTGATTAAATAAAGTAAAATTTATATAAAACCTTAAATATATTGGTAAATCAAGTTTAAACACAATTTATTTATCTATATTTTGTTTGGCTGTGTTAGTAACTTTTAAATTAGTTAAAAGTTTAATTTTCATTTGAAAAGTCGACTTTGTTTGAAACAAGATTTAGATTAAAATCTTTTAGCCAGATTTCGTTCAAATTCTTTTTGATACTTTATGTCAAAGCTCTTTTACTTTTTTATTAAGTTTTACTAATTATATTTGAGTTGAAAACTATCAAACGCCTATATGTCCACATCTCGTCATTTTTGTCATTTTTTTTGACATATATATTACTAATTATACAGATTTATGCATGTTTTCCTTAGATTTTGATAATTTTTTTTAATGATACTAAATACTGTGTATTAATGTTACACAAACAAGTCAAATTCAGTAAAAATTGGGTCAAATATTTTTTTACTAAGATCGTATTTTATTTTAGTTTATTACGAACATATTGGTGATGAATTAATTTAATTGTATGAACGTAGATCTAAGTCTTCTCAAGCGAAGAAGACATTAATACTTTAAGGCACCAAATTGGTAAGACGCAAGCGAGAAAACAGTTTTAAGCTACTTAATTAAGTTAGTTTACTAACTACTGTATGTAATAATAATTAATGTTGGGGTAATTTTCGATAGAAATTATATATTATACTAGTAGACTCGGTAGACGTCGTTCTGCCTGCTTCACTACCCACCGAGTCTGACTTACGTGATTCTATTAATTATTGTCACAATGTTTGCACAATACAATTATAAACTGTAATCTATGTGTTATTCTGATTAAAAGCTATATTATTACACAGTTTGACTTAAATATGTTCTGTATTTTCTCGTGAAGGAATAAAAAACATCCATCGGAACAAACTTTCGTGTTTATTAAGCACAAATAAGTAAAAAGCAGGAATAATTTCACTATAATTTGAATTTGATTTCCACTTCGGTCAACGTAACACGTGGTTGGCTATGCTAACACCAAAAATTAGAAAAGTAGAAATAATTGAATTTCACGCTATTTCGTTTCCTACAAAATAAATTTAGTTTATACTTTAGCCTCGTGGTAATCATGCTATTGAATTGTAGCTTTTATGACACGGTTGTCGGTTTACCATGGCAGTGCCATCTATTGATTACTTACTCAATCCAGTCGAAAAGTATCGACCTCTGTTAGAATCTTTTGGAGTTAACAGATAATTGTGACTGTCAATTAATTATAGACAAATAATTTCCAATAAAATAAAATTGCGACTATAATTAAAGATGTAAGCTATCCTATCTCTCAAGTTGGACCAAACTGCATATTGCGTGCAAATTTGAACGAAATCTTTTAAGATTGGTAGCGCGAGCCGGTTTCTGCTTGGAATGTCTCTATTGCCATACAAAAAATATAATCATTATTACTGTT
>DWCF01000745.1:0-39188 GCA_018230265.1 Delias oraia
TAATACAATATAATATTACTGTATTTTTTGTATAAAGAAGATAAAAAGACATTTCTAAAATAACCGTACTTTATCCTGTTTTAAAATAATTTAGTTATATTTTGGTTTTTAATTCGATTGTCCCAGGTGTATGCACGCTGTCCTGGTTGACAGCGCGGCTTTGGGGTGGTGCCCCACTGCAGTTAGGCTCTGCCGCACAACTGGTCTGCACAGCAGGATGTGCTCTGCTCACTTTGCTATGCCTAGCTCTCACCCTTTGTGCTGCACTTCGACTGCGGATTGTCAAATACAAAATCCCAGCTGAACGTCGCTCATATTTTAGAGACAGGTAAATCTAGTACTACATGAATCTGTAAAAATAATATAAGTTGTATTAAGAATTATTTATAATTAGAATTGTTAATTTATTGAGGTTAATAATTACTTACATTCCGACAGAGGTCGCGCAATTCGCCATACAATGGTGTTGGTAGTAACGACATCAGCAGTGCAAGCAGCAGGTGTGGCGTATGCACAGCCGGCTGATCGGAATGTTGCACATGTCGCAACATTTGCCTCCACAGCACTTGCGAATGTAAGTGTATGGAATGTTTAACAACGCACATAAATTAATATATGTATTTAAAAAGATAAAAATTAATGTATAAAAATAAAAAATATTTTAATAAAAAAAGATAACATTACACAATTATGCCAAATACCAACTTTGGAAGGTCTAACTTTTACTAGGGCCCGTAATTTAGCTATAATGTTGTTCTAGTGAATGAATCTTTAATGACGCACTCGGCGTAAACAGCCGACAACACAACAAATGCGCGGACCGAAGCGCGGTTGTTCATGGGTGGCGCTGTTCTCTTACCATAAAGGAGACTCACCTGCTCAGTTGTCCTAAATAGATTAAAAAAAAAATTATACTACAGATATCGATAAGCAATTTAATACATAAAATATTGAATGGAAACTTTTAAGCCGTCACAAACATTAATAAACCTATTTCAGTCATAGATGTAGCAAATAAAACAAATATTTATTTAAAAATTGAATTATTAACGAATTCTTTGTATAGGGTATAGCAATATTTATTTGCTACGTATTGTGCGATGAGGAGTGTATACGAATGGCGCGCCGCGCAACGTCTCTGCCCACTGGCAGTGGCACGCACCAACGCGCGCCGGATACTTCCCTCAGCTGTGAGTATGAGATAAATTCTTTTATTCCTTTATTCGATAATTCTTTAATTCTTTTATTCTTTAATTCTTTTTAGCATCAGCGATTGTAAATGTATGTACAGTTATGGAAATACGTATGTATGTGTACATTTTTTTTGAATGGAGAACTTGCAGTTGACCAGAGACTTTACAGCTCAGTTTCATCCGTATCACCTCGACGTTTCTCTTATCACAACTGAGACTTTTTTAACCACTACTCCAGTACCACTATAGCATTATGGTATTTCCAAACCAATACGACTTAGGAACGTTCACGAAAACAGCGTACCTATCCTTTAAAGGCCGGCAACGTATCTGCGGTCATGGAAGGGCCAGGGTTGTCCATGAGCGAAGGACCGCTTATCCTAGGTAAGTCTCCTGCTCGCTTGCCATCTTTAAATAAAAAAAAACGCAGGTAGATGGCGAGGTCTCTCCAAGTAATTATTGTTTGCCGCGACAAGTCGTCGCGGGGCAGAGGTCAGCCTTACAGGCCGGACGGAATGTGTACAATCGTACAAATTACGAATACGAATTCGATACGGATAATTGCACAAAAAGACATAAGACAGACGACCTCTGATATTTATGCATGGAGGTTCAAGGGGGAGACCTATGTGCAGCAGTGGACGTCCTATGGCTGAAATAATGATGATGATCAGTGCACAAATGCATACAAAATAAACTTGAAATCTGTTTTACACTTATATTCTAGTTAAGTAAAATATCAAGAGATTTAAAAAAAAAAAATATATATATATAAACATTTACAATGCATAATTTTAAGATGATCTTTATTTCATAGTGTATATAAAACAGAGCGGTGAAGTGGAGAGCTGCGCGGGTGCCGAAGCAAGTGTGTCATCTCCCCGTGCCTCATACCCCCATGTGCTAGACAGCCCTAGTATTTATAGGTAATTGAATCAAAGTCCGCTGCAGTCGCGTTTCCGATGTCCGAAGCCGAGGTTCGTGTCTCGCAGGAGACGCCCTTGAGCTAGTCGCGGTTATAATCCAATCTCTCGGCGAGCCTACGACTCGCCCCAAAAGTCCGCGTGAAGCTGTAAATGCCTTATGCCGACAGCGGTTAGTCATTGCAAAAAAAAAGTCCGCTGCAAATATTTTTTATATAGTTTTCAACGGAGCAGATGGGGGTCCTATATGGTAAGAGAACACCACCGCCCATGAACGATCATGCCACAGTTCGCGCATTGTTTGTGTTGCCGGCTTTTAAGGGCCTCCGAATTCCCACTCACTCTACGAAACACAGTAGAAGTACTGATTCACGATGAGTGTTCTGTGAGTCCGTAGTATTACTTCGGACGAGCCGTCAGCATATGCTTCAGCATGGCTCTCCGACGGATGTGACAGTATTAAGACACTCGCCCGGGCACTGTCCAAGTCCAGAGACCGAATAAATTAAACTATAATTTACAATAGTATGAACCGGGATTCAAACCCGATACCTCACGCTTCATCGTACACTTTAAAATTTGGTTACCTAGCAAAATACTGTGTGCGCTTAGCTTTAAAAGAAAATCTTAAGCTTCACATAACTTTTGTCCAATTTAAATGTAATATAAGATATGGAAGCATAAAAAGAGAGCACAGCAATACACAGATACTGTTTTGTTTAGAATTGTACCTCAATATTCAACGGTAAACGACAGCTGTTATTATCATACTTGGCAATTTCAAATTGGAGATGCATATGTTACACGATAAATTTTTTTTGTATATATTATTAGACAGACATAAAAATGATAGAATTGTGGCCTTATCTGTCTATTTGAATAAAAGCAATTTAAAGAAAACTTCACGTTCTATAAAACTAATTTACTCCTCAGAACAGTTTTCAATTAATGCGCTTGAAGGAAATTAGAAAATCTTTATAGTAAACACTTGCCGTCCTTGCTACCGAGAAGTTAATATTTTACTTTAGAAATTGCCAAATGAAATAAAAACATAAGCTCCTACCACTTAAGAAAAGATTTCTAATTACTTTTATTTTTTTATGAAAAAAGTTTATCGAAATTCTATTGGCAAAAGTTTATTTTTGTATTTCTTTCACACCTTTGAACTGAATTTTTGTATTGTTACTTCAGAAGAGGACGCGTAAGCAATATAAATGTTATTATAGGAAAACCATTATATATTATCTTTATGGTATAAGCAATATATGTAATAATTTTACAGGAGGCGATCCAATCCAGATATTCGAGCAGATATCGTACGATGCGTAGAATATGGTGACCATAGAGTAGGATACGACAATGACGTCACACGTGTGTGTGATCTAATACCCCACCCAGCCCCCCACATGACCCATGTGTGCGTTGAAATGGGTGCGACCCCCATCCTTACATGTTCCGTAGATTTTGAACCCTATACAAAACGTTTTGACACCCCTGAAGAAACGTGCAATATATGTGTACAATCGAATCCGGACATATCCAAGATTCCCTTTAAGAGTTGTCTTAAAAAATCAAAAGATTCGGCGTCAACGGTGTCCTTGCCGTCCCTCGAACCGAAAAGTGATAACTTTAAGACCGACATAGAACAAGTGAATAGAGATTGGAATAAAGCGTACGACTCGTGTAAGACTAAGGAAGTGATAAATAAAATAACAAACGATCTCGACTTTTTATTGAATAGGACTCAGGAGAGAAATAAAAATACGGAACCTACTTGACGGTATTTAGATTAAGTTATGTAAATATTGGTTGTTCTTAGGCGATTTTTATGATTCACATAATTTAATTGGAATTTTACGAAGTAATATTAAATAGAATATCATGTTGAATTAAATCGATGTCGTACTAAACATTTTATGAATGATTTGTGAATTGTCATGTTTAATTATTCATTAATTTCAAAGTCTCTCTCTCTAAACTCTACCTCTAAACTGTTTTCATAATTGTTAAAGTTTCTTATTAATAATATTAATTAAATAATTAAATTTCTTAGAAATGTTGTTGTTTTATATTCAATAGTATTGTTAAGGTGTTTTAAACTATATTTTCTAAATATTAAAGATATTTTTTTATTGTAATTATTAATTAAATATTATTTATCTACGATAACTTCAAAAATATAATAATTGTATTTTATCTTTATTTAGAATTGATATACGTATTAATAAGTGAAATGATTTGTAATTTATAAACAATAAATGTATTTACAATTTGACTACAAAAGTCTCTTCATTGGCGTTACTTAATACTATTTTTGTTTTATTAGATTATAACCGTAAAAAAATGTTATCTTAATTATATGTACAGTATGTGAGATTTGTATTTCGGTGAAATCTTAGGAAGGATTAGTAGTGTGTCTTAAGAGTCGCGAGATCCTTAAATGAGTGGCTATGAATATTGTAATATTATATAGTGTATTATCCCATCTCAGACGTAACATTTAGTATTATTAATATTAGTACAATATACAGAAATTTATTGTATTTTATAGTTACGAGATAAATTAAAATACAGAATTGGAATATTATTTGCTTTATTTAATTAAAACCGTTCCAACGATTTTATCCGTGGGTGAGCTTTGCTGAAACATATGCTAACTAACTGACTATAGTGCGGTTGTCCATGGGAGGTGGTATTCTCTTATCATATAGGAGACCCATCTGCCTCGTTGTCCGCTATACAATAAAAAAAAATTAAAAATCTAATATTTCTTAAATTATTTATTCAACATTTTTATACGCCATAATATTTTTGGACATTTTTATCTTTAATTGCATCTAATATAAAATAGATATTATAGGGCCTGCAATATAAATTTTATATAGGGCTTCCTATAGGTGATTTAGCTATGTTTTTGACCACTAAGATCTAGTGATCTTAGAGAAATTAATGACCACCATTACCAAAAATAGCAACACGATATTGCTATTGATCTGGAATTCATAGGAAGTTGATAGGATTTTGATCTGTCATTTGTGATCCGTAGGCGGGTTTCCATCAAACTTTTTCACGTTCTGTGAAACGAACCGCCTAATGTATTTTTTATTACGATCTTTTGCCATGACTCGATCGGGCTACGGTCACAGATAAGGTATCTCGTGCAGATTATTATGGTAGACATTACCCGATGCGCAATTCTGTCATAAAAAGGTATAATATATTTAAGAAAATACTGAAAATACAAACTTAATATACTTCTGTCACATGCTTACACACAAAATAAAATGATGTATCGATTTTTATGAAATTTTACGCAATATTTGCTATATAAAAACCAAGACTACCATTTATTGCAAATTAATGACTTAAAAATAGCAGAAGAGTTAAATTTAAGTTGTAAGTTAAAGATTGTCGAATATATAAAAATTTGGTGATGGATGGAGTTGAGAGCATATATGCTTGTAAAATCATAATACGAATGCATTTTCTATTCATTCTCATGATATTTAGCATAATACAAACTACATTAGAATCTCTATGATAAAAATAAATACTTAATAAGGAATTGTTAAAGAATTTTCAAAAAATCTTGAGAAAGATTATACGTTTCATTTAATATTATATTATATCCAACGTAGTAAAAAGGTTTATTTTACGGATAAAACTCATTATCTCCGCACCCATGGTACCTTAATAGAATACACCACGTTGATATTTATGTAATAAGACCTTAATTATAATTACAAGGAGGTTACAAGGTCTGACCAACGTTATGGATGGGTAAGATAAATACTGTTTGACTTAATTACAAAGATAATTAATTAAAACATATTTTTCAGCCGAATGAAGCTTTATTGCTTGAATACTTGTACTCGAACAATAAACCTAAAAATTAATTCTTCTTTGTCTGCGGTGTGGCCGTAATGAAGACATTGTCATTTACATAATTATTTGTTTGTTTTTAAAAATCCAGTCAGTACAAGATCTATTTAAATGAAATTATCTGGTATAGATGTATGAACGTATATTTTTGATTAAGTATCTAAAAGTGGGTAATCGAGCAGATGGGTCTCCCCTATAGTAAAAGATGACCACCGAACACAACAACGACGCCACATACCACGATTTGATTGTGTAGCCGACATTTTACAACGCTTGAGCGGTTTAATCTCAAGGGTCTCGAATTTGTACTAGAACACGCTGGTATATTGTAAGCCCGTGGAATCCGACACAATTAATGCATCAGCATGGCTTCCACGAGTAAAATGTGCTTAATGTACTTAAATATATTATTAACTAAAAACGTTTTGTTTCGCTTTCGCAATAACATACAGAGTACTATTAAGACGTTGTTCCAAGTAAAAAATGTTTATAATTAATGGGTTAGATTAGAAGTTCCTACCACTATACCACTAAGACTCAAAATGTTGACTTCAGGTGAGTTGTCTACTTCAGTGATTTTGAATAATTTCGGAATGGTCCTGATTGTCGTTGTACAATATTATAATGGTTGGCGAATGATTAACTATATAAAATTATTGGATACATATAATAATTATTTTTTTTTCATTTATATATAAATATTAATTATTATTTTGAATTAATCATAATGAATTATATGATTATTATAATAAATAATAATATAGCAGTAAAATATGCTATGTTAAGTTTTATTTCCCTTCGAGTTTTATGAATAGCATTAAGCCGTTTAAATATATCGAAAAGAAATGTCTCTCAGGTAAACTTATACATCTATACTTTTTTTCACGTTCGGGGTTCACGCCTCGTTAACGTCAAAAGTGACGTCTTTGTAATATCAAAGTAGAAGGGAATTATTACTGAATTAGAGATCTGTCAGATCATCTGACATTTTACGTATACGTTTCTCGCCCTTTCGCCCTTTTATTCATTTTTCTGTACAAGAATTTGTCTTGTAAGACAATTTTTTTTTGTTCTAAGAATCCCTGAATGTTGTCCAACCTTACCAGGATTAATATATTAATTTTTCTATAATATTTTTATGATTAAGCATTAAAAATACATACAATCCTTCGTTTTAATTCTTTTACAACTATCCATATATTTAAATATGAATATTAGTACTTTAATAATTTATATTGCAAAATGTTTGTATCGAACATGCAGCCTTGTTCGGCGAAAGATTATGAAACCTTACTTATAAACTTAAACAGCGTAGCGTTTGTATAAACATGATGGTACCTAGCTACTAAAATAATAACAACTTCAAGAAACAATAATTAATGACCATAAACATAAAATATAAACATTGACGTCGCCTAAATGTTTTGGTTCCCTTAGCATATTCTATCGCATCTATCATGGGACATGTTCTTAGGAGTTATTTGTATTAATGAGTGCAGCTGAATTTCATCATCGAACATCGAGGTGGATTACAGTTTTATCTGTTTTCACCTTGATTTTTGTCGTCCCAAAACTGGCTGTTTTATGTTTTTTGTGCCGCACAACACTAGTTTATGGAATCATCTGCCGTACCGATGCAGAGGTAAATTCAAAGCAATACAAATCGGGGACCTTCAAAAAAAGAACGCACCTATACTGAATATTGAGCCTGCCAATTTTGTATTGTTATTAGCTTAAGATGAACACATCATTTTGTTCTCGATTACCGCAGGTGAAAGGTGGTGCGCACCGCAATTCAGAATAAATTAACAGGATAAACTGTTGTAGCGTACTCTAAGAATAGTTTGCATAATCATCTCGTATCGCTACTCAGAGTAAAGTGCAGTGTAAATTTGCTGCCGCGCTTGAGATTACTTACCCAAGGAACCGAGGGCCAGCGGTGAGGAAATAAATTGTGTCTAACAATAACAATCGCTGACTATAACATCCCGGGGTTAGCCTGATTTCAGCGTTTGTTAAGTTAGTGGTTTTAGTGCAAATCACATTAAGATTTTAGTTCGTATAATTATTTAAAAAATTTCTTTATAAAAGGGATTTACAGAACCAATTATTTTTTTTCATGGTATCGGAGACAATGGAGCAGGTAGGCCCTATATAGTAAGAGAACAGTGTCGCCAGTGGACAACCGCGCCACATTCCGCACTTTGGTTGTGTTGTCTGCTTTGTCAGCATAATTTCAAGGTTCCGATATCCTCACTTACTCAGCAAAACACATTACAATAGTACAAGTTTACACGCTGAGTATTCTGTAGGCCCGTGGTATCACTTCGGACAGCTGGCTCAATTTGTGCGTCATGATATTCTTCAGTATCACACTCCCATGGGTGAAATTCTGTATTATTAGTTTAACTTAGGAATAACAGTAATGAAACAGGAAAATTCTGTATCTTTTAGTATTCGTAAAAAAGCAATATAATTTCGTTAAGACATTTAGATTACTGTTTCCAAACTTATCTATTGTTATTCTGGTAAATCTTCCAAGACACGGCGTTGGTTCATAATTTAGGTGAAATAAAATGAAAATGACGATTGAAATATTTTAAATTAAAACTTTCAGTTGGTTTTCTTTATTGTTTTATTTAATTAATAATAAATGAAGATCGAGGCAGAATTCAAAGTTTCATCGCTTTCACCTCGATGTTTGTCGTTCCACAACTGAGCGCTTTTTAAGACATTTTGTGGCACGCTCCACCTCTCTGTGGAATCACCTACCAGCAGGGGTATTTCCAAACTAATATGTCTTGAGGGCCTTCAAGAATAGAGCGTACATATTCCTTAAAGGCCGGCTACGCACCCGCGGCTCCGCACGGGCTAGGGGTGTCCATGGACGGCGGACCGCTTGGCCTAAGTGAGTTGACTGTTCGTTTGCCAAAGTTCTCATATATATATATATAAAAAAATAAATAAAAGTAGATAGCTAATTAGATCATCCACACACATTGTTTACATAAATCAGAGACATCATTAATATTAAAACCAAGGCGTATATTGCTTACCTGCGTTCAACTGTTTTGAACCCTATCAATATTGGTTTAATTTCGCAAGCCAGCGCGATCGCGTACGATGACAAGCGCTGCGACGCAGCTGTCGACACCACATTTATTCGTATTTAACCTCCAATGATTTATTAATTCATACAATGAAATTGTGCTTTAGGAATTGCATTAAATTATATTCCATCCAATCAAAGTTTTGTGTACATATAAGAATAATGGGCGGTAGGACAATGCCATCAAATAATACGTTTAATGACATTAATATGAAGTCAAGAGAATTCTATGCTTCTTTTTGTTGCGTTCTATAATATGTTAGTAACTGATTAGTTTTATATACCAAACATAGAGTATTATAACAAAATATATATTATGATTCTATAACAACTTTTGTAACTCATATACACGCAAAATAGGCGCACAGACGTTGATTTCCGGAAAATAGCCCGTTTCACCGAACACATACATACGTATTCCGTGATTGAAGGAGGAACCTTCTTCGTCTGCTTCTTTGAACGAGTGCAAAACTAAATTGAAGTATAAAATCAACCGATAATGAAGTTTGAACCTTTCTAATATTTTTTTAGTACCTAACGCAATCGTATCGAAACAAATCTTTTTTGTTTTGTAAGTAATAAAATGACAGACGTAGATATATAAACGCTTTTATTTACCAGAAATATTTCTAGTCATTTATATCGACATAAAAGATTTATAGTTTTACCAAGTATACCTTCGTTAGACTAATCTAAATAAAATAGGGATTTGTTCATTTTATATAAGATGTTTTAAAAATGTTTACTTAAAAATCAAAGAACGTGTTTAATGGAATTCTTAATACAGTATAAAGCAAAATATTGGAAAATCTTACGTTCCCTTCTTATCTCAGGTTTACCCAATCAACAGTAATTGATCCGTCTCAAGCGAATCCGTCAATCTTAATTCCACACACACCTTAAATCCGATTTATTTAGTAGGTACTTATTGATCTTATTATCAGTATCCAATTGATTTTACCATCTAAATACACGTACTATATGAAAAGGCACATTTTGTATATTTTCATTTTATTCAACATAATCTGTCAAAGAATGTACAATTGATGTATATGTAATTATCTACAAAATTAATTATTTATACATCAATACAACTGTATTAGTTTCATTATAAAGAACTGTTACGTCTACAGCTGTGTCAATTAAATTAAGATTGATAGTAAATTTCATATAATCGTAGTGGCGATTTCGTTACGCATCTAGGTTATATTGTGAAGTAATGACATTCTTAAGTTGACAGAAAGTGTTTGAGAATATTCTTGTTCCAATTGGGTTAACGATTATAAGGTTTTTTAAGGATGGCAAAAGGCCAAACTGTTAGTCGTGTAATCCTATTTAATATGTATTTTACTACCAATTTGTTAACAAATTTAAATTAACATTGGATATGCTTTTTAATTTTATCCAATTGTATATTTTAACTTTAAATAATAAAACCTGCCGTTGAATTTCACCTTCGTACATCGAGGCAGACTATAAATTTTTATCCGGATAACCTCGAAGTTTGTCGTTTCACAACTAAGCGTTTTTTAATAAATTATGTACTACGCATCACCATTTTATGGAATCAGATTCCACAAAGGTTTGGAAATTGGTATGACTTGAAGGTTCCCAAAAAGAGCGAGCCGTTGAAGGGCGCCAACGATCCTCATCTGACAAGGGCTGGGGGTGTCCATGGGCGGAAATCCGCTTATCCTAGATGAGCCTCCTGCTCGTTTGCCTCCCTTTTTTTATCAAAATAAAACGTTTAAAAAATGCCGTGAAGCTAATGAGGTAACATGCGAAACTTTTGTTTCTTATCACAACGGCTTAATACACATAGATGAATTTCTGTTAGAAAATACACTGGGAATAACACATACATAAAAAGTATTTTACACAGAAAGTTTTTATAGGTTCCCATGGGATTGTATCCAGATATATCGCTTTATGGCAATTATACAAATATATTTATATATTTAATAGTAATTGCAATTTGTTCAATACAATACTTGTAGTATTTCATTTAAATAGTGTTTGGGTTTGGTAGAAAACAGAAATTTGTATATGTATACGTAACGGTACTCGTACTGTGTTTCGCAGAGTAAGTGAGGATATCGGAGGGCCTTAAAAGGCCACTTAAGCGACGTAAAAAGCCGCAACACTTGTGTGCGGCGTTTCATGTTCATGGGCGGCGTTTTTCATACCATATTATAGAAGACACAGCTGCTCCTTGTTCGCTATAGAATAAAAAGACGTCACCACAGCAATATGTCTTGATTCAACAAGGATGGGTTTATATTTTTAACAAAAAATATCATTATTACGGTCATAAAATGTAATGACGTCAGATCATAACAGCCTTCAAAATCCTGTTGAGGTGCTTCGTCGGCTCGCGAGCGTTATTTTCTCATTTTTGTAATGGAAGTGTACATTTTTGAAACCCTTTCATCTTCTAATTTCGACGAGATTACGAAACGTGATAATAATTTCAAGGAGAATGTGAAAATGAGTCGGATATTAGTTTATTTCAATTATTTTATGTTGATTATTTGTTATTCTATCATATTGTAATGCTTGCTTTGATGGAACAGTCTAAATAGTTGTTTTGCAAGATTAAATGGATATTTAAGTATGACTTTAAAAACTAGAACTAAAGGATTTTTTTAGAATAGCGTGCAACGGAGATGGCGGATCTTATTTAAGCTAAGAGGAATCTGCCGTCCATAGAGACTCACGCCGCAATTCACGCTTTGGTTGTGTTACCGGGTTTTAGGCTGGTTGAACAGTCATTTCATTGGCCTCTAATATCATTAGTTACTCAGCGAAACATAGAACAGTACTTTTTCACACGAATATTCTGTGAGCCCGTGGAATTATTTCAGACGAGGCTACACAATTAGTGCGGCAACATATGCTTCAGTATTCTCCCAAGGGGAAAACAGTATTAAAATACTCACCCGGCCACTGTCAAGCTTTTGTAAAGGCCGAATAAATTATAAATTAAATTATAATTTCATTCAGATCCGGTACCCCGAAGTTTACTATAGCTTACAAGACCGCTCGACCACAAGGTTTAAACATTAATTGTTTAAACATTGAGATGATACGGACGAGTTTGTTGTTTAACAACGTAACGTTTTTAAAGGTACTTTGTGCCGAGAACCACCACTACGTTAAATGCCAGCATAGATTTTTACAAATATTTTGGGTTCAAAAAGTTACCTAACACTATTTGACCAACTACAACCCACGGTCTAACTATGGCTAAGGCTGTCCGTCCTTGGGCAGTGGACCACTATTGTTATATTAAAAAAAGTTTTTATTCTAAATTTTTTAAAAGTTTTTCTTATATTATTATCTTTTATGGTATAGCGGACAATGGATCAGGTGGTTCTCCTATATAGTAAGAGGACTTAACAACAACAAAAGTTTACTTATATCATAGAGTAAGTTTAAATAGAATCAATTGAAGCATCAGGGTTTAAATGATGGATACATGTAATAATTGTTGGTGTAGGCAAGCCACGCGGAATTAAATGTTTGTTATTAGTCTTGTTAAAGTCAGTAATGAACAATGTTATGTTTTATATATTGGAAGTTGTTTACATAGGATTATATCGACGGTTATCACGGCAGTCCCTGTTTTTCACTGATTTGTATGTTTGTATCTTCTTTTGTAAGATATATATATATATATATATATTACATATATATATTATACTTATATATATATATATATATTATTCAACACTTTTTAATGAGCATTAGTGTGCCTAGTATTTTAATTACTCTTAAAAAGATGATAATTCGATTTAAATATTTTGATACCATAAATAATACCAAAACAATTGGAAAGCATATATGCAACAAGCGATTTTTAAGCTATTTTGTCCATAATGTGTCTACGAAAAATAAGGTAGTGATCTATTATATAAGCATTGGTAAATTTTATACTTAAATAACACACTCCATAGTAAATGTTTAGAAATTAGTATTTCTTCGCTATCTCTTTTTTCTTTCGCTGTCTCTATTCCTATATAAACGAATTGATATGTTTTATTTGATAGATGAATGGAATTATAATGTAACAGTGATAAAGAGTAAACTAAACGTATCCTACAATTATTTTAAAAAATATTTGTAGAAGAATAACGTTAATTTCGTTTCTTTGTTTACTGGTTTTTATTAAGTTCACTGTGTGTAACCCCAATATGTAAGATATTTCATATTTCATGTTAAAAAATACTTTATTTATAGAGAAAATTTTTTTTTAATCATTAATAATAATTGATACATAATGTAATTTTATATAATAACAAAAGAATTTATTCGTCGATCTGTTAGTCAGGTTGTCTATCGAAAGCATAGATATTGAGATACATAGAGATTATATTCACCTTGGATAGATAGATGTCAAGCCACGACTATGGATATGACCCATAAATTCACTAGCAAAATCGATGTGTTCACATGTTCTGTATTATCTTTACAACTACCTATCAGTGAAGTTCTCTTGGATATAGGGTTATGTGTTTCTAGGTTCAGTAAAATATATATTAGTAGAGTATACACTTTGGTTACAGTAAAAGTCAAATGTATATTAATAGAAGTGTTATAAACACATATATCTGACTTTATAAATTTAAAAGTTTGGGAATTTTTTTTTATTAACCACTAAAAATTTCTTCATAATAATTTAACATATTTAACACGTTTTGCATCTTTGAAGTTATTATAACAAGAGTTAAGGTAAATGCATTTTTTCAAAACATTCACTATTTTTCATAAACTTTAACAGAAATTCTAGCCATCGTTTAAATATTTTAAAATTGCACAATAATAGAGATGGAATAAGCAAATATTATTTACGATAACTTTTTAAATGAAAATAGTATTTGTGGTAACCCTACCAAGTCTATCTCAGTTAAGGCAATAAAACACATAATCTGCGCAGTTAATTAAACTTGGACAAGTGGACTCCATTGACAGATTTGACTATCAACTCAGCTCTGGACTATTGTATATGCGAGAAACGGAAACGAGTAAAAATACAAAAATGTTTGTTTATATCTACAAAATACTATGAATGTTTATTTAAATTTACTCTTTAGCAAATTCTCTCCGAATTTTTATGTTTTGATTGATGAGTGACAAATGTATTCGAAAGTAGAAACTAAACGTTTAATAAAAACCGTTTTATTTTTAAAAGGCAACCCATTGATTCTTACGGCAAAAAAAACAGTCTTTATTCAGCTTATCAATTCTCAAAGGCACCAGGTGATTGTATTTTTTCGGATAATTAATAGACCTAAACAAACCAAATCTCATCATGCCGGGATAACTTAAAAGACTACGAAATATGCTAAACAGTTTTAAAATTATTCAAATATCAGAATGGTACAGAAGAAGGAATTATGACAATAATTAAGTATAACCTTTTAATCCTACTAGCCAACATAGCTAATTTTCTCTTAAAATTTGTTTTGCTCATAAAAATAATATGCAAATAAGTAGCATAAAAAAATATGCATATGAATAAAGAAATACCACTGTAACGTGAAGTAGGATATAAACACATAATAATATTATTACATCCTGAAGAGAAATTTTATAGCCTGCGGCTGGCTCCTGGTACTTTATTAGGACTGTTTTTGTCTCACAGGCGTAGAATATTTTAAATATGATGAATAATAGGGCAAGTACGTATATTCATGTTATTAGATGGGCCCGTAACGCTTTGGTTACGCTGCCGGCTTTTTACGCACTTTAAGCGTATAACTTAGCGGGTGGTTCTCGTGACAGCACTCGAGACAAGCTGGCCTAATTAATTCATCAGATTATGCTTAAGCATGATTGTACTGTGGTTAAGTGTGTTAATACGCTCGCCTGGCGACTGTCAAGCCCTTACAAAAACGGAATATAATATGTATGCAAACAAAACTAACTTAGTGATTTAAGTAACATTTTGTTCCATTGGCGTTACTATAATAATCAATTACGTTAAAAACACTAATCGTATATTGAATAAAACCAATATAACAAAACCCGAAGAAGCCGTGGGAGAGCCATGCTGCAGTATATGCTGATGCACTAATTGAACCGGCTTATTCGAAATGATACCAGGGGCTCACAGAATACGTGAAACAGTTCTACTGTGTTTCTCTGAGTATGTGCCGCTTAAACAGCGTAAAAAGCATAACAACCAATGTATGGACTGTGGCGCGGTTGTCCATGGGCGGCGGTGTTCTCTTACTATATAGGAGACTCATCTGTTCTGTTGTCCGCTATACCATAAAAAACAAACAAGGCCACGATACCGACATATGTGTATATATACCAATGATATGAGGCCACCAGACATTCTCAAAAGACAAATTATTAGTTTAATTAAAATGTAGTAAGATTTAGTACATCTTACGTAGACATTAATAACAATAAAATTAATATATCTCACAAAAATACAATTATTATTTAAGTTAAAGCACAAAATTTTTCACAATTATGTTGTATTCATATTTTATTCATTTATAAAGCTAATCCGAATGGTATGTTGTATGTCTAGTTTATACATTCTACATTAGTGGTTATTGCCGCTGTTTCCGGTGTATCTAATCGCATACGTTTCGACTCGGCCAGACCACTGGGATATATTCTCGTTTTTACATTTCCTCATAAAATATTTTTCGCTCCATACATTGAAATGGTTTGTATATTTGGCCTAATAACGAAGCCATTGTTACGCGGTGGCTTTTCCGGCCGTGTTTCGAACGTAAGGGAAAATATTAAAAATCTGTAAATAAAACTGCTGTTATTTTTATTCTAATATTTTAAATGTGAAAATTATTTCCGTAAATTTCACGATTTTACTGTTTTAATATGTTTGTATACCTTACTAATGTTCGCATTATATAATATATAGTAGTACTTTATGATATATTTGATAATAAGCTTTTGAATGAAAGTCTGTGTAATAAAAATCCTTAATCCATGTCGTAAATAAATTTGTCACTCATAGCAATTACGATTTATTGTTCATTTAACGACTGCTCGTTAAATAATTAATTGATATTCAAAATTAAATTAGTAATTAATTTTAATATTGTTTTAGATATAAGCAAACAGAATTATTTATATGAATTTGTAGAAAATTTTATACAAAATAGTTTACCTATTTAATATTGAAGTAATAAATAATTTTTAAATAAGTATGTCCTATATTTTTAAAATAAATCTGTGTTGCGATTTATAATGAATTAATTTGAATCTTTTTTCTTCGCTTGGAATAAGTTTGTAACTTGGAGACCAATTAAAACAGTTACTTTACGTAAAAGGAAAACTATTTCAGCAATTTTTTCGATTGATACTTAAGGTCCATTTGCGACACTTGGCCCTTACTAAGAGTCCTTACTCTCAGAGTTTTATTGTACAATCAATTTAAGAATGAGGATAAAAATACTTTTATTTCAGTATTGATCTGTATTAATATTGAAATAAATGTCACTTTCATAATATTCTGTTTCTATAAGTGTAAAACGTTTTTTCATCGTTAATTCAATTATTCTGTGTCTTACATAATTATTTTTGTTCAAAAATTGAATAATTATTTGAATTTGAGTTTTCCTTTAAACAATTTATAAAAAGTATCACTTGATTGACAAAATGACACATGTTTTATTTTCAAAAATATTCTATTTTAAAATGAAAGAGTTCGTTGAACGATATAATCTCAGACACAATTGAAAAGTCCTTCTTGTCTATCCATTTATTGAGAAAGGAAAAACCCTGTTTTTATATACATTACACTACGACCCATACAAACAGAGGGACGGAATGTGGTAAAAACGAATCAAATATTCGAGGCAGAGCAATGTTAAATAATGATCATCAAATCTCAGGCGTTGTGATTGTTTTCTGTTCTTACACTTGTAACAGAGATACTTTTTTGAAGAAACCCATATTTATATAAACCAGCATGTATAATAGTCGTTTTTAAGTGGAACATTCATATAAGTAAGCGTGTGTCAACGTTAAGACGCGCTGTCCCATTTCTCGAGTCACGTCACATTATTGCTGTCAACAGACGTGGCCCAGTAAACCACCGTTTACATCTGGCAGGCCTTATGTAGAGCCTGCTACAATATTCAGCAAGCCTATTTTCAAAGCTCGGGTTAAAACCACAGAATATGTAAATCATTCGAACAAAATGGCAATTTCAATTTTTTATACATTATTATAATTAATATTATACTAATCATATATTCTTAACAAGATAATAAAATTGTTACCAGGTATACAATTAAGACAGCTAAAATTTTAGTACTTCATTACTTTTCGATTCAAATTTATACGTATAATATAGTCAATAATTTATAAATTTCAAGTTCACCATCCTTTAGTTGTTGTCTTATACTAGTTAAATTCCAATCTCTCTGTAAACTGAGAGCCGCATAGCTAACTGGTTTAATAAGTCTACCATGAAGTGAGAGGTATTGTGTTCGAATCTCGGTCCGGACAATTATAAATTATAATTTATCTTAATACTGTCGCACCGTGGGACAACCATATGCTGACGCATAAATTGGGCCAGCTCGTCCAAACTGATACCATGGGCTCAGAATACTCTGCGAGAAACGATACTTCTACTGTGTTTCGTAGAGTGAGTGAGGATATCCGAGGCCCATAAAAATGATGTTTAAGTGGGCAAAAAGTCGTAACTCAACCATTGCGTGGACTGGTGGCGCATTTGTCTATGGGTGGCGGTGTCCTCTTATCGTATAAGAGACCCATCTGTACCGTTGTTCGCTATACTATAAAAAAACTCAATTTACAGTTTGTATAACGTGTATTACTGATACATATTTTAATTTGATATTCGTTTTTCACTGTTGGCGATATAAGGTATTTTTAACATTTATACGAACTTCATTTGCATGTTAATATCAACCGCATCTGCATGGGCCGAGATTAAAATTTACATACTTTCATAAATTAGCAAAAACTGTGCTGTTCAACATGAAATACAATTGTTACATTGATGGTATTATTATTCCTAGGACGGCTACGTTTTACACGACTGAATAGCATCAAGCCATGCTAACCGATAAGATATATGTATGTATCAGGGATAACATCAGAGTTAGGTAAATAATAATATCATACGAGTTTCGAAATATTTAACATTTTAGCCCAGACAGACCTATAGGGATTCACCTAACACTTATAGGCTTACTTACTTACTTACCCAGGCTTACGTAAAGATACGTAACTATTGCAATATTTAAATAGTTAATGTGGAAAGTTAATTAAAAAAGACAACATGTCAACAACAATAAAATACTCAAATTACGTAATTTGTTCCAAATGTCGTCGACAGCGGTTATAAAATTTTATGCTCGCAGAAATTGTACGATTTTGGGTGAAAATGCGTCGCTGTTAAATGGCGCTATTGAATGAAACGACTTCAGATTTATTGCTGTCTGAAAAGCAAGCGCCCCAAATAAAACCATACACTTTTCCAACCCACTCAGGTGTTATGTAATCTCGTGAATCAGACAGGCATACAATTTTTTCAAATTCGTGTGAATGACAATTTTTTTGTGTCAGCTATTCGATTAACGTTTTGATATTATGTTGAATGTTTTTGTAATTTATTTTATAATTAATTTTATAATATACACTAAAATACAAATATATTTGGACATCTTTCAAGTATCTTGCCGATTTTTGTTGATTTCAATGCACGGAAATCTATAAAACTACATTTTTCGTATAAATATTTTCGTATCGAGCCGTGTGAATGTGAACGACAAAAGGTGACTTAAAGGAAGTAGATACATTGTTACGTGTAAAATTTTAATTGTAAATACATTATCAGGATTCAGACAACCTTTGTTGTCTTAATGCACAATTGAGACATGTAAATGTTTGAACAAGATCTAATCCGTTTGTGAATGTGATTTTAAATTCACCAGATGTAAATGCTATGTTATATTAAAATATTATAAGCTTTTATGATTAAAACTGACTTTATTAAATGATGATATAGTAGAGTAATTCATAGTTTTCTTTTATAATATATCACTTAGTTATAAATACTTTACTAAAGCTGGGAACTTAATAAAGTTAGAAAGGCAAATGGAAGGAAATAAGATGGCCCTTTGGATTGAGCACTTCGCTTCCTATCACTATTTGACATTAATTGTTTAATAAGTTCAAATTTCGATAAACATTTTTGTTTTTTAAACTATCAGTGGCAAACGAGCAGGAGGCTCAATTAGGGCAAGCGGTTCTCCGCCCATATACACCAACAACCCTTGCAGAGCCGCGGGTTTGTTGCCGGCCTTTAAGGAAAGTGTACGGTCTTTTCTTGAAGGTCCCCAAGTCGTATTGGTTTGGAAATACCACTGCTGGCAACTGATTCCACAGAGAGGTTGTGCGCGGCACAAAATGTCTTAAAAAACGCTCAGTTGTGAAACGACAAACATCGAGGTGACCTTTGCATTCTGCATCAATGTAAGATGGTGAAAATATTAGTCCAAACAGCTCTTCCGAATATTCTCCGTGATAGATGCGGTAGTATTCGTCTATGAAATATAAAAAAAAACAGCTTGGTAAAAACACCTATCCCTAATTAGTACAAGCATAATTTTTACCTAAAATCATGCATATCTATAGTAATGAGAAAAACGAGTTACAACTATGAAATAACAGTGTAAGAAAATTTAAATTTAAATAAGTAAATTTATGAACTAACTCATGAAATGGGAGAATCACCCGACTGTGATAATATATTTAAACGTTTTGCTTAGAAATTCCTGAGTAACTTTAGGGTTGAATGGCTAAAAGTTGATGTAGAGGATTGAAAACCATACACAAAAACTTGGCTAACAGAAGCGTGTCAGAAATAGTTTCAAACAACATGTTTGTAAAGTTTCGAAATTAACTCGGCCCTTAAGAGACTCGTGAGTATTACTTATCTGTAGTTAAATAATGTTTATGAACAACAAAAGTTTGGCCATCACATAAAAATAATTGGTGGTGATATAAGTTCGGTATTTATCGTCCATACGAAAAAAAATAGATTATAGTGATAAAAGTATGCAAACATAAATATGTTAACTTTGTATGATTAAAAACCTATTATTAAATTGAGCGCAATAAAAATACATCGCAGTTTAACAGGAACAACAAGCAATTTGTAATTACAGCTATAGGAATAAAGATCTATATGAAAAATACACAGAACACAAATATATTGTTTTTCTCTTACGATTTTGCCGCTAGTTGTCAAATCAGAAGATAGTGATCTGAGATCCATTACTCGAAAACTGTACTTTTTGCGGTCGTAAAGATTGATTTTAACAATGACCCGCTATGAGATAAAAATCATACTTAAAGAAAAGTAAGTACATTTTACGCGATAGAAAGACGATCTCACGAGGGACGCGGGCAATCGCTGGACCCAGATCGCTCAAGATCCTAATAGGTGGGCGTCTTTGGGAGGCCTATGTCCAGCAGTGGACTTGATAGGCTGATGATGATGAAGTACATTTTATAATATATTTTAACGTTACAGCTACTTGTAATTAAATGGAATAACATAATATTTATCTATATGAATAAACACTTAGATAACTGACGGCGAAAAAGTATTCGAGTGAGCAAAACATGAAATAAATATTAACAAGATAGCGCTATTATAAAATCTAAAGTCGTTTCGCCTCAACTTTATAGCATAGAACTTTTAACTAAAAAGTCAAAGTTCTTAAAGTCGCTTCCAGTTAATTGGACTTTCGGGAGTTTTACGAGCCGCGCCAGTTAATACCGCGTAATGGCAGTATTGAATTTCTACATAGGCAATATTAAAAGTAAGCTATTTCCTTAAGCAATATTTGATTTAAACTAGGGTTTTATTAACTTAAACGGGTTCTTACCTATTTGTAAGGTGAAGTTTTTAAGATACTTATAAATGGGTCACGTACAGCCAAAGGCTAAATCTTGAAATAATGTTAAAAAAATTAAATACAATAATCGGAAATAAAAAGTAATAAAAATGTTTTACCTAATCCCCAAACTATCGGATCAACATATCAAAAACCCAGTTTCGTACTTAGAATTACAACTACTTTTTGTAAAGTGGCCTGGTCAACCGAAAACCGGACGGGTCACTGGTCTACGAATGTAGCTACGTGCTACGAATGCTACGATGTTTACTAGCTCAACGATGCTACGAGACACTTAGTACACGGTATACTTTACAACTGCTACTGCTTCTAAATCTACATTATATTACCAAATTTTTAAGTAAATTTTTATATTTATATAGATATATATGTAAATAATATAAATACCAACACATAAGGTACATACAAATATTGGTTAAATTATAAAATATTTTTTAATATTTATATTTTTCAAGACAACATCTTATCAGATTTGAAATACATCATATTTTAGAAGTTAATATTTATTTACCTGCGAGTGAGTGGTAAACTTGAAATCCCTTGAAAGTTATTTTGTTATCATAACACAAAGTAAACATTTGAAAGGGAATCCTTTCAATAAAGGTATCTTCAAAGAGTGTTCTCTAAATATAAAGTTATCTTGTAAAGGAGCGTTTTGCAACAAATGCCGTGGTCGGAACAATATTCGTTATTGCGAGGAAATTGCGCTTCCTCTCCGCCGTCGGTAAATGAATGGGAGAGAACGGTCATTTGTAAAGAGTTCGGAATGTCCTTTTAAAAATATTTTTTGTTACCTAAATTATTTTTAACCATTGTAATTTTATTTTAACTTGTGTAATTTTGAAAGCTGAGCAGTCGTGTTGGCGACTATGATAACATGGATGTCGAGTTTTAGGAACTTTTATCTACGATTTTAAAATTATTCATATATATTGCAATACAAGCAAATATATTTGAATATATTTAGAATGGCACTACGAAAATTATCAAAAGATTGTCAAAAATAAATAATAAATTTAGCTACACAATATGGTCATAAATTGGTATTGCATTCGAAAGCAAGCGAAAAGAACGTTGGTGGTCACTTTTAACATCATTTTATTCACAATTAATCTAGATCCTACTGTAAAATTCTGTCAATCAAACTCGTTTGTTCTGAAAATTACGAGAAATGTTGGCGTAAATTCACAGTAAGCGGTTTATCGCGTTTGTGTAATGCGCTGCGGTTTCTATTAACGTATGAATCAAATATTGAATTTGACTTTCATATCACTAATGCGCATACAGCTGAAACATTGCATTTGAATTAGTAACTAGTACTTAAGTATATATAGATCAATTTCTAAAAAAAAAGATTTTAATATATGTTAAATACATAAAATATAAAAAATCGACTAATTGAAATACAAAAATTTCATACAATCACAGAATACGCAGCGTGAACGGTACATGCATTGTGTTTTGCAGAGGGAGTGACGATATCGAAGGTCTAAAAAGGTCCGCTTAAGCCGCGTAAAAAGCCACCAACACAACCAATGCGCGGACTGTGGCGCGGTTGTTCATTAACGGCGGTGTTCGCTTACTTGGAATAAAAAATTTGATAACTACCACTTACTGACCTTTGTATTCTGCACTCAAGGTTAAATAGATCAGAGTCAATTAAGCAGCTATAAATAAGGAACCTGTGGCAGTTGACGAGGGTCCGTGACATTTCTATTGTATATCGTACAACAGCTCTGACTTGATTAGCTTATTTCGCCAAGGGCTTGCGTAATCGTAACCTATAAATAAGTATGATATTAAAACTCTTACGTCCTACGCCTCCTCCCTTGTAAATGATCTTTTGAGACCGTTCAAACGGATAAAATAGCGTTGACTATGGCTAAGAGTATCACCTAGTTTCTTTCAACCGTTAAGAAAGTCCAGTTTAATTTTACCTCGTGTAACATTTATGAACGGGAACCTTAACAATATATTTTTACAGCGCCTTTGATTCAACCATTGTTCATTGAATAAGAGAAATTCTTACTTAAACGGCCACAAGATCTAACAATGTGTCCTTTGTGAATACTTTTATACCTTCTGTAAAATAAAAATATATACTTTATAAGAATTCAGTGTTATACTGTACTTAATATATTATTAAACTTGTTTTAAAATACTTAAATTAATTGTTTCGGTAAGTGTTCATATCACGTTAGCCGAGTAGATTTAAAAGTTACTCTAAATAATCCGTTATTTTAATTTTTTAAAATTAAAACAGCTTTATTAATTTAAAACAATTTGTTTCAATTTATTAATTTTGTTCCAATATAATTTTATCTCCATGCTAATTAATATAGTTTCTAAATAGTTTTATGTATAATTTACACTTTTGTTTAAAAAACAATACAAAATTGTTAATATTTTTCGTGTCTCATAATAATGTACCTTAAAACTAAATAAGACCTTTAGACGGGGAAGAGCCATGGTGAAGCATATGCTGATGCACTATTGGGTCGGCTCGTCTGAAGTAATACGACAGGTTCACAGAATACTCAGCGTAAAACGGTACGTGTACTGTGTTTTAAAGAGTGAGTGAGGATATCGGAAGCCCTTAAAAAGTGACGCGTGTGTGGAGTAAAAAAGCCGGTAACACAACCAATGAGCGGACTGTGTCACGGTTTTTCATGGGCGGTGGTGTTCTCTTACCATGTACGAAATCCACCTGCTCCGTTGTCCGCTATATAATTAAAAAACACATTAAAGCTCGTAAAAGTAAAATACTAAATAAATATAGTAATCCCGAGCTAAGATCCAACTCTATGGATCTAAAATGTGAAAGTCTGTGAGAGTAGGTAATTATACGAATAAATTTCAAAGAGATTGGAATACAAATGGCAAAACTTTGATGAATACTCTGACTAGAATAACTCGTCTCATTTCGCATTTGTTTCCCAATTGTCGAATGAAAAATTACTTAGAAAACAAATTGCATTGGTCATTTATTTTAATGATATTACACATCCATTAATGATACTTCACATCTGTGAATTTGTCCAGAGCCTAAAAATTAAAATAAACTATAAAGTATTTTTAAAGAGTACGTAGACATATAACTTCCGCTTAATCGGGGAGAGGGTTTCTTATCAGTTTTTTTATTAAAATTTTTATAAATATAAAGCTAGAGTGATTTACAATTTATGAATTTTTTTATGAAGATTCGTTTATATTCCCGATATTGTTAATGTTACAAAGTTGTAAGACCCTTCCTTTGAAAGGCTTACTAACAAGACTTTTCTAAAGACGTATCAAAGAATCAAAATCTCTTTGAAATTTGATTCTGTGTATATGGATCATATTTACCTTTTACTTTTGGAAAGAATCTTTGTTTATATTTTACAAACATTCTGCAATTAAAATGAAATCAGATATTAGCTTTTGAATAGCAACATAAAGTCTTAATACTGATTCAGAAAGTTTAATTATTTTTTACAAAATTTTCTCATTTATTTATTTATTTATTAGGTTTAGTGTTTTTCTTATTTCTTCTTGTTTCAATTGACTAGTGTTAAATTATAAATTGTATCTTGATTGGAGTAGAAAGAGTATTATACAAAAATTTTCATTTTTCTACTACTCCAAATTTTATTATTTGTCAGTAAGGTAATTTTCTCTGCTTCTATACTATCTTTTTTGAATGATGGCAAAAAATATTCCACTTATATTTATCCACCTAAATATTCCCACGAACTACGAAAATTAATAATTAAAATAATTTTTAAATTGAAAGAGTTAAAACTCTACTTTAATTCTTGTTTAGGTTTAATTTTAGTAAAATATTATGAATAAAGCAATATTAATTACAGTCTAAAACCTAAGTTAATTAAGAAAACTGATGACGCTATAGTACCTACATCACTTTCCTTACGTACTCTTTTGTCCCTTGCTGTCCTCTTCGGTAATTAGTTATTTTAGAATCCTTTGACAAGGCTTCCGCTGAAGTAAATAATACTGAAACACAATATTGAAGAATGTTAAACAAGCGTTTTGTAATTAAAACTAGGCAAACCTTAATAGTAACAGACTCTTAAATTTCACAGTTTTTGATATAACTATATAAAAGGTAAAATAAAACCGATCACATAACATTATTATTTAATTTTAATACCATTCCACAAATAATAAATCTTAGTTAGTTAGTAAATATTTATGGCATTAAATCAACATAAAATCAATTGAAAATATGTTTACGTTAGTTAAAAGAAATAATATAAAATGTAAATATTTAGTAAGGCCACTTTTGTTTGCATAGTAACTACGTAAACAGAGTAAAATCGAATGTATATGATAATAAGCAACTTAATTTAATATACATTTTGTTTGTATATTGTAACTTGAGTATTTTATTATTAGTACAAAACAAATATTATTTGTTATGTTAGTAAATTTAACCGATACGACTACGTAGGTACATTATTTTGAACTTTAACTACATTTTATTCGTTTAAAAATAACTAAAAACTTTTACATAGTGACATGGAAGTGGCTGGAGTGTTTTAACAGTATCTTTGCCACAGGAGAGCCATGCAGAGCCTTATACCAGCACTAATGGGGCTGCCTCATCCGAAGTGCCACTGGCTCACAGAGTACCAGCGTGAAACAGTATCTGTACTATGTTTCGCTGAGGTAGAGAGCATACGAAGGTTCTTGAATTTATCCCGCTCAAGCCGCGTAAAAAAATCTGGTAACACAACCTTAGCAGTCATTGTAGCTTGTTTGTTTATTGGCGGCGTTGGTCATAAAAAAGACTCGTCTGCTCGTTGCTCACTGTAAAATAAAACATATTTTTTAGATAAAACGAAATTAGTATGGAATAATCAAAGCTTCAAGCTCAATTTACAATGAAGACCTTCAATTTTGCAATCCTTCACACGTAAACTATATAAAACTGATAGCAAAGGTTTATATAAAGGAGATTTTAAACTTTCGAAATCCCATTTTAATGTTAGTATCTGAGTAAAGAGATACTTAGATTTTGTCGGATAATAAACTTTAATATATGGTCAGCCTTATGCACTCACCTAAGAAGTAAAATACAGTTTTATTACACATTGAAGTACGGTCGCTACAATTTTACATATAAATAGTTTTTGGTTTGTACCTACCTCTAATTATTATTATATAACATTGTTGAAATAATTTATTCTACAAAAGAATGTTTCCAAGGTTAATTAAAACTTTTCATTTCAATTTTGAAATATATAGTTTCCAGTTTAAATATTTTCCTAGGAAATATTATTAATTATAAGATATGAAATCCTATGTTTAGAAAAAAGTGACCGTTGTCAATTCAGTACCATCAACAATAAGAAATCCAACATTTCCGAAATATATAGCATGCATATAGAATTTTACAATTTAATCATAATACAAATATCAATGCGGAACAAAGCTGTACATAAAATGAACGTTTAAATAAAAGTAAGTAGTAGTCCCGGATTAGCACCCGGTTTATCTTTGCCTCTTCAAAAACGAGGTAGGCCTTAGTATGCATAAACTGATGGGTAGGCAACCCGGGCTCCATATTTAAATAAAGCATGAATTATTCTCTCCCGGAATGAAATCAAATACAGTGCGTACGTTCATATAACGCGCGTCAAACAAATAGAAAAACAAATGATGGCTAGACCATTTCTAAGGGAATTTACGCGTAAGTAATTCCAGTGAGATTGGTAACAAATGGTTTGCCCGAACCGGATCTTGCCAGGGCCGAAGCTAATAATACCGATATGATAACAAGTAGTGGCAAAACTATCATTTAAAATATTTATACTGGCTTTATTCGTTCCAAAATATGCTCGCAAAAGGCAATATTTGATTGTGTTTGCCGTACACGCCATGACCACGAGTCTATAAATTCAATTCTCACTTCGGCCCTGGGCCCAGCTGATAGACGACTTGCCCGTACAATATATTCCTCTGAGATCAAAGCCTTTGTGCTGAGAATAGCTTTTGTTGCGAATAAAGAGAAATATTTAACCTTTTTGTCGCTTTCCAAAAGGCTTATCCAAAGTTTTGGAAGGGAATAGAAGTGTTTTATGAATGTTTTTGTGCAATATTATGCGAATATAATCTAAGCAGCTCCAATATGCTGTGACATATAGACCTTATAAATTGTAATAACATGAGTTTTATTATTAAAAAAGAAAACTTTACTTAAAGAAAATATCAAAAATATTTAAGTATCCATCAATATAGTATCTTTAGTAAAATAACAAAATTGGCTGGAGTTTTCGTTTCTATCTTTTTGTTTAATTTATCTACAGATAGTGTATCTTTATCATCATCAACTCAACCGTAGGACGACCACTGCTGGATATAGACGTTGCCTTTGGACCTCCATGGATACTAATTAGAAGTGACCTGCATCGAGGGTCTTCCGGCAATCTATATGTATACGGAGAAAGATCTAAATAAGGCTTGAAAATTAAATAGACTTAGTATAATACGCTAAGGAGTATTTAAATAAATTTCGCAAAGAAATACGCGGACTAAAACCTACGAATATACTAAAACATTTTAAAAATGGAACACTCGCTGTTTTTCCACTTTGAACTAATTACTGATATGAGTACTTTTATGACATGAGAAAATGAAAATTGAAAATGCTTTCAACTCTACTATGGAAAATTATAAAAATTGTATGACAATTTGAGCTTGTTGTTGCTGAAATACACGAGTTGGCTATAAATAAAATAATGGTTGTAAAACGAAATGCACCTGATGGCTTTTTATCGCTCATAATACCTTTTAATAATAAAGTATCGCGAAAGATGTAATAATAATCACTCCTTTTAATTTCTGGTCAAAACCATCATTATTTTTTTAGGAAATGATTACAGACTAAGCATTCTTAATAAAACTTTTTAATATTAATTTAAATAGTTAAATTTGTTTCTCAACTTAAGGGAGACTATACAAACGTTTTCCAATTAATCTAATAAAGAATCTTTCAATAAATATGTGCGTCCCTTCTCAAATTTTACTTAAATATGTAAACAAAAAAGAAAACATAGCGTCCATGGAGATTCAATGAATAAAAAGGGCAACTCAAATGGCAGAATTAATAAGTAATTGGCCCTCTCAATTCGTTCGAATTTAAAATTCAGCAAAACATGAAAGGCGAAAAGCTGAAGGATTAGCTTACCGTTGGGGAGTTTTGCAAAGGCTCAACCAAAAAGCAGTTTAAATGAAATCTCAAATGACGTCACTAAGTAGGTCTCACTAAGGAGCTTTTAAGGATTGCAATTTCCTCTATAGAGTAAAAAGGTTTTATAAATTAGCCGTCTTACGTTAATCAACGATCTCTTTGAAAATGTTTAAATACAAATCTATAGCTAATTGCTTCGTTCTATTAAATACGATTATGAAATTCAATATTTAATACGAAATTATAAAATTGAACCTTCAAATACAAAATTACCTATTAATTTGTCGCTAAAGATATTTGAGTACAACAGTGAAGCAAATTTAATAAATGTGGTTGTAATTTAGAACGCTAAATCACAAAATACTATTACCAGTCTCATGCAATCAGAAGCCTATCCAGTAATCCTATTAAATAACCTATATAATAAATTAAATACACCCATAAAATAAAAAATAATAATTTTGCACCCGTGGGAGACGACACTAAATGGGCCGGCTCGTCCGAAGTGATGCCACGGGGTCTCAGAATACTCAGCGTGAAACGATACTTGTACTGTGTTTCTCAGAGTGAGTAAGGATATCAGAGGCCCTTAAAAGTACCGCTCAAGTGTAAAAAGCTGGCAACACAACCAATACGCGGACTATGGCGCGGTTGTTAATTGGCGGCGAGGTTCTCTTACCATAAAGGTGGGTGGGTCTGCTCCGCTGTCTGCTATAGAATAATTAAAAAATTGATTCTTATAAGCGGGTGTTCAAGCATCTCTTATTATAATATCAATTGACACTCATATGAGTAATATAATTTCAATTATACTTAGTTATATTTATGAAATTAAAATTGTAAATTATTAATTTTTCCCCCAGAATCAAACATCTCACCTCCGCAGATCACACACTGAATGCTTGTATTACCAAATTTCGACGGCGTTTACAAAAGGAGATCAGAATTAATAACATCCCTGTTGGTAGTTTAACCACGCTGACGCGATAAGGCTCTCAGTTTACTTAGTAATAATTTTATTTAAATTCTCGAGTTGTTATTGGTTCTTTTTAAGAGTGCTTCGAGATTCTTCGCAGTCTGAGCAAAACTCCGCTAAGATTATCCGATAAACTTCTTCTGTCGGTAAGAACCTTTGATCCGTAAGTGTAGTTCAATTTACAACAGATTCTTACTACAGATAAATTATACTAGAGTTTTTAAAGTTCTGTACATTCTGTTTTCTTTTGTAGTTCACAACAATTATTCTTTCAAATACTCAAATTAAATAAGGTGGGTGTTAATATTATGTAAAATAAACAATTTAAAGTTTGGAAACCATTTTCACTTAAGCAAAACTGTTACAGAGCCGTGCAAAGTTTGGGAGGGTGGCGAGTTCCGTAATAAATGTAAATATTGAGAAAACCGCTTCATGTAAAGCTTGCCGGAATTTCAGTGGATTAACCTTATTTATTATAATTATATTTTGCTGGCTAACTATTCGAAATATGATGTTGAATTATCTATGTTGTATTATATTCTACACTGAACTTAGAACTCTCTTTAAATAGATTGTTCTAATAGAAACTTTATTTTATTCTCTATTACATATTGTAATTACAGTGAATCTGTTATAAAGCTTATATAATGCTAACAAAACATAAACAAACAATATATATACAATAAACAATAAACAAATAATAAAAAATGTTATTTATTAGTGGCGGTCCACCCGACCATGAAAGACTGTATAACTGCCGCGTCAACCTGATAAAACAAATTAAATTAATTAAACATTATTATCTGATACTGTATTGTTGAACAAGAGTTGTATTAGAGCGAACCAATATTAACATAAAAATATTACCGTCGATGGTAACTTAATCAAAGTTCTAATGATGAATAAAACGACCACGTAGCGACGTACGTAGCAAGACGAGAAACAAACATAAATTACTGAAGTTTTGGGAAAGATTTCCCCTTAGCAAATGAGTTATTCATGTTACAATATTATAATATATGTTTTATTGTTTGCTATTTTCACATATTCCAAATATGTACAAATCTGAAAATTACGATCAAAACTACAACAAATGTAAACAAAATCGTTTGTTTTAATTAAATGTACTATTTTCTTATTAATTATGCGGTAAGTAAAACTGAACGTTACTGGAATACAAATTTTTATAAAAGTTTTATTAATTAAGAAGATTTCAATTTATCCCAGTATTTTTCATTACTGTACAGCATTTGACAACGGATCAGATAGAACTGCTAATGGTAAGAGAACACCGCCTCCGATGAACAACCGCGCCTCAGTCCGCGCATTGGTGTTGTAGGCGTAAGTAACACATTTAAGGGTCTCAGTTATCCTTACTTACTCTGTGAAACTTGTAGAGTACAAGTACCATTTCACGCTTTTCCACCCGGCCCTATTACTGAGTCACCATATGCTCTCCCACAGGTACGACAGTATTAAACTCGCCCAGAGATCTAATAAATTATAAATTAAATTATAATTGTCCGGACCGGGATTCGTACCCGATACCTCTCGATTCATGGTACTCTTTTAAAACCATTACGTTACGAGGCTCTCAGAATGTAGTATTCCAGTATTGTCATTAGTATAGTTTTTGTAGCATAACAGAAATTATTCCAACAAAGTATAAGAATTGTGTAAGCTTTCATTTAGTCAAAGTGCGCTCTGTACGCAAATAGACAAATTAAATCCTTCAATATAGCTTCAGCTCGTTTATATATGTAAAACAAACCATTGTGTACTATCGTCACGATAAATTTAAGCTTTTGCACCATTTTGTGAATAAATTCGAGTTATCCGGCTATCTGGGCACCACATGGCGTGAAAGTGAAATGACTAGTTTGCATTTGTTATTCCACTTTAGAAAATTCAATGAGCTTAACAGCTTTTGATGCAAGCAATTTGTTAAAACAATATCAATTCTTTAAGAGAACTAATTGAAAATGAAACGGAACAACTGATATATCTTCCAATGTAAAGTAATTGAATTGAATCTATATAAATTTGAGAAGCACATTTTAAAGAACTTTTGATTTTAAAAATGCCGTAAAAGCACACGTATGCGTCAATCCGTTTTGTATATATTAATAATATAGGCTGTGTGTGTCGGTGCTGGTGCCGAAATTTAGAATTGATATTATAATTGAATTTCGAACACCAAATTCACGGTGTGTAATTACGATAATCGTCACATCATATTTATGTACAATGCACGTTCTAACACATAACAGGGCATTAGGACTATAATTTCATCTAAATCATCGTACTACGTATATTCTAGATCAAAATGTTGGAAAGCTTTCAATTGGCGCAATTTGCCGCTCTGTGGTTTTAGACAGATCTGTGGTGCGGCTGTTTCGGTAAATGGCATAGGAGTGACTAACTTCAATGAAACCACTAGGTGTCGTTGACTTGCTCAAGTAATTATTTTACATACTATGGAGTTGTACTTTGGGTAGACCACATGTGAATAAAAAATCTTATCTCCTATTTATTCGTAGCCGAAATTACATGTTACTTTGTAAAAATTTAGAACGTAAAAGATTATTTAAGATTAACATAAAATAATCTTGTGTTTAACAACAATGTAATTTTCTATTACAACTGGCATAATTATATATAAATGTTCATTTTAAAGTATTCGTTCATGGTTTAAAAAAAATGCTATAGCGGACATCGGGGCAGATGGGAGTCCTATGTGCCGCCCATGGACAACCGCGCCACAGTACGCGTATTGGATGTGTTGCCGGCTTTTTTCGCCACTTAAGTGGCATGTTTAAGTAGACCCTTAAACATGGCATTTAAGTGGATAGTTTCAAGTATCACTACAATTTCAGTATTCTGTTAGATCGTGGTATCACTTCAGAAGAGACAGCCAAATTAGTGCGTTAGCATATGCTTCAGTAAAGCTCTCCTATGGGTGCAAAAAGTCACGGCATGCGTTTTTGCTATGTCTATTAACAAGAAAATCCGTTCTATAATTGGTTACATTATATTGTGTTCATATGAAGACTTAAAAAAATTATAATGCCGTACTGCATTTACAAGAATCATCATGAAATATATTTGAATTTTACATACAGTGTAAGTTAATTACATTGGCCTACTATTGAACTTTTAATAACTTAAATGAAATCTGCACTAAAAAAAATGATCTGCTCCAATTAAAAGTATATATATTTTTTATGAATTTGGTGAGGAAAATTTGCCCGAATGAGTTTAGTGACCGCTTTTATTAGATCTTGTTGCGTTATTAACAGCCTATAAACTTGACTAAATGTTCTTATATTATTTATTTCAATCAATATAAATAAAGATTTATTCGATTTCATTTGCCAGTAAAAATAGACATAGATAAACCGATACCGGGGAAGAAAGGTTCTCAAGTGGCGACCGCGTACCGGTAAACGCAGTCGTGGGACGTTCCGCCACGCAATGGAAAGACGATCTTATGAAGGTCGCGGGCAATCGCTGGATCCAGATCGCTCAAGATCGTAACAGGTGGGCGTCTATGTCCAGCAGTGGATTTGAATAGGCCGATGATGAAACCGATACCACGGCAAAAGATAAGTGCTGAAATGTTGATTGGTTTTTTGCAAAGCTTATTGCGTATGAATATCCGACTAAACATGTTGATGAATGTGTAACTGAAAATACTTTATTCACCTTATAGTCTTCGCTATTTTGCTGCTGTGACCAATACTGCATAGTTTTATTATATAATAAATAATTTTTATTTCATACATATTTTGGAGCGCAATATTTTATAAATTTTAGTTAGTCGTTCCTTCAACTGTGTCTCAAACATTACCTTTCTTCGTCTGACAGCTCTCAACATGTCTCTTTAGATTCTCAAAGAAACAAGACATTTTTCAATTGCATACGAAATAGCTCTCGTTATTTTATGCTATTATGTTCCTTTTCCGAGTACACTTTACTACTCTTTCAATTAGTATTCTAATAAAATATGATAGACATGTAAACTTATGTAGGACAGATGGGCTAGCAGCTCATTGTATATTTCAAAGTTTGTTGGAAATAGATTATTGTAGAAGAAAACTGGAATTCCATAAATCTTACTTTTATCGATACCTTAAGTAGTCATAAAATGGGACAATGTCATTCCCCAGTTTAAAATCTTTGTAAATTTTTATTAAAATTATAATTCTTATGATACGCATTTTTATGGTATAAAAGACAATGGAGCAGATGGGTCTCCTATATGGTAACAGACCACCGCTGCCCATGGACAATCCTGTCACAATCTGTGCTTTGGTTGTTCACCTGGTCGCTGTCAATTCTTGATTTTTTGATTGATTGAATAATTATATCTGTAAAAAATCTAGAAATTGTGCTCATTTTCAATCAGAAACTTGGTATACGAGCATAGTTAATATTGAGTAGTTTGATTTTCTACTTAATATTCAACTCTATGCACCACTGTCAAAACTAAATTGGCGAAACTTGGAAATTCACACGATTCCATGTATATTAATCGTTGTCATCATAGGATTATCATAATTATCTAGCATTAATTTTCGAAGACAATTCATACATGTATCAATTACTTCCAATAAATCGATGACGGAAGACTTGTTTTGATAACAAAGATGCAATGGAAACCTAAATTCTATAGTTACGGATTGCTATAGCACCACTTTTCAACCCTATCTTGGATAACGTGTTCATAGATTACAGAATCGTCTCTTAATTAGGTCATTTAGGATAAAAAATCTCTAGTTAGGTTATGCCTCTGGGATAGGCCTGTCCCTCTGTGAGGCTTATTGGATTTCCTTTGTTTTCTGTTACCGCACCGCCTGCAGATGTGTCAAGATAACAAAGTACCATGATTATTAACTAAACACGTAATGATTTATCTTTTACGAATCTCTCAACAGAGGCGACGGTGGCTTCTAATCTTCTCTATTATAATTTATAAACGGTTTCAGTGTTACAAACAAATGTCGTATTATAAATGGTGCTGTCACAAACATTTGTGGGTTTAAAAATGGCACAATGTTAGGCGTTTACATAATTTCATATTATAAGATTAATTTTTTGTAAGGGACGAATAAATAGTGGAATTTTAAAAAGTAAAATATATTTATTAACCTTAACTTTAAAAATAGAATATTCTTATTTTATAAATACATACCAAACTATAATTTATTTCTATGTGTAATGATATTTCTATAATGACTATAACATATTGTGTAATTAAAATAACTTAAATATGTTTCTGAAAAAAGAGAACTCCAGAAAATACACTTATTGCCCTTTATATCTTATATACAATAATATTTTAAATAATTTCAATTGACAATATTCATATTGCAAAAAGACTAAAAATTAAAGGAAAAACTATATACAAGAAGGTTTTTCTTTACATAGATCATTAATTAATTGTCTCTTACCTAACATTTTCCATGACCTCAATGAAGAGTTTATAATATTTACCTAAAATTGTAGGAAAAGCGATGCAAATAAATTGGCTGGGAAGCCACTTTCAGTGCTATCAAGTGGAGTGCCGTTCAGGCATTTATTTCAATTGTTCTCTTGAATCATATCGATCATTTTGTACTATCTAATGGAATATTTTTAAGGTATCGCTACCTAGAATTGTATTCACGTTGCAGATTAATTGTATGGTAATATACACATACTAAAATATTATACATATTTCATAGGTAAGTTGAAGTGGCAATGGGCTGGCCACATCGCTCGACGAACCGAAAACCGATGGGGAAGAAAGATTCTCGAGTGGCGACCGCGTACCGGAAAACGCTGAGTGGGACGTCCCGCCACGCGGTGTAAAGACGATGTCATGAACGTCGCGGGCAACCACAGGATCCAAATCACTCAAGATCGTAATAGGTGGGCGTCTTTGGAGGAGGCCTTTGTCCAACAGTGGACTGGCTGATGATGATTATACATATACTACTTCTCTATTTTAAATGTTAAACCTTACATTACTTAATTACCAGATTTCAATGAGAAATTAAAAGGTGTCTCACAAGTTTTTATGCTAATCAAAGGATTTATTAGATCACGATCTATCAAGTTTGAATTATTTCAATGGCCCAATTTTCGTTTATTTAAAACCGCAAAAGCAACTGAGTTCTGCTTTACATCGTCAATGGCGGTCGTGTGACATGCGATATGTTTTTTAGTCATTGGATATATTTATAGTGTTCAAATAGTCAGAGATATTAAAATTGAAAATGAGGTTTAATATGTTAATTTCACAGACCATTCAGCCCTATGAACTGATATGACAGCGTCCCGACACAAACTCTTATGTCATGTACAACAATGATAACTGACAGCTGACAAATAGTACAAAATAAAACATAAACTAAAATAGCTTCTTTTCACTAGACGAAAGAGGCACAACATTGAATGGATTCAAAAGGAACGTTAATGACGCTTTATTACGGGTCGGAACTAAGTTCCGGTATATATTTTGCCTTTTTTGCTTTTCAAATTGACAATTCTCTTGTTATTATTTCGTTTACTAAAGAGGGTGAATCCCGGATTACGCTGAAAATGAGGGTGCTTTGTAATCGTTTTACTTTGTAACTTTTATTTCAAAGTTCTTTTAATTTTTTTAAATTCAATATGTAAGCTATAATGTATTCTATTAACTTAACGTTTTCATCTTTTATATATTGCCAAATATTGGTTATATATTAGACCAATGTTAAAAACAAAGAACTTGAAACTTATTTGTAATGGCGACCCGTCTCAACTTCGCGCGTGTTCCGCATCAAATATACAAGGACTCGACACATGACATAAATATAATATTGGGTAGATATTTACGTTTCTGTAATCAATAAGTTTTATTTAAAAGTTAGCGTGAAACGGTACTTGTACTGTGTTTCGCAGAGTGAGTGAGGATATCGCAGGCTCTTAAAAATGCCGCTTAAGTGGCGTAAAAAGCCGGTTACATAACCATGTAGTCCATGGGTGGCGGTGGTCTCTTAACATATAGGAGACCCACCTGCTCCGTTATACTATAAAAAAACCATATTTAACGTATACGTTAAATATGTTTTTTCCTATCTACTTATTTATTATATATTAAAGAATAATAGAGGATTGAATTTGGAACCCATTGTTCTGTTTTCACATAAGGTTCATACCAGAAATATAACCATTGTAACTTGTATCGCTATTCAAACTAAATGTTACTTTGAAATAAGGAAAAATAGTATATATTACGCAATTCACAGAATGTAACTATTTGAATAGTGTGTATATGTGATAATAAAAATACTATAATATTTAATATTATATATTAAATATATAACATTTGATATTACCGGCTCATCCGAAGTGATACCACGGGCTCACAGAATACTCAGCTTGAAACGGTACTTGTACTGTGATTCGCAGAGTAAGTGAGGATATTGGAGGTCCTTTAAAGTACCAATTAAGCGGCGTTAAAAGCCGGCAACACAACCAAAGCGCGGAATGTGGCGCGGTTGTTTATGGACAGTGGCGTTGTCTTATCATATAGGGACCCACCTGATCCATTGTTCGCTATAGAATAAAAAAAAGTGTGTGTGTTGACAGTGTTGTGTAGTATGATTTGTAGAAAATTTACAAATAAAATATTTCTTCAACTTCCTTCGTGATTGCCTTTTATCAACATGGCAGTAAAAACAACGTTCCACCAAACGTTTGACCGCTCACACATGAATTAGATGAACCGTAAATTAGATTGTCAGCACTGTGGAGCGTAAAGTCAGCGTTATCCGACTATATTTTACCTCTATTATGCAAAGCTCCTGCTTTCATGGAGATAACAGTTCGAATGAAGGGTCATAAATGATTTTTTTTTAAAAGACAATATTAATAATAAATGTAGTAGATACAACTTCTTCTGCCGTTTTATAAAATTTATTATCTTTTTAATTCTCAAACTAAACCATATGACTTTTATGAATTTATCGTCTTTTTGATTTTGCCTTTGTTTCACTCCGTTCTCTTCAACCATGCATACATTTTGGTTATTAAGATGTGAAACTTACCGAAGGTACCTTGTATCTTTTTTGTGTAGACGGTCCAAAGTCCTTCGTTCTTCTGAGAAATAGTTATAGGTGGTTGGAATATTGTAGTTAGGTAGGATTATTTATAATTAGTATACATTCAAAATAAAATTTAGTGCAGAACGTGAAATTAGTTTATACAAGAAATTATAGTATATTTATAAAGTTAACAAAAAATAAACCTGTAGGAAAGCTATGCTGAAGCATATATTGACGAACCCATTATGCGGCTTGGCCGAAGTGATACCACGGATTCAGAGAACAATCAGCGGAACACGGTACTTCTACTGTATTTCGCTGAGTGAGTGAGGATATCGGAGACCGATAAAACTACCGTTTAAGCGGCGTAAAAGCTGACAACACAACCAATGCGTGAACTGTGGCGCGGTTGTCCACGGATAGCAGTGTTCTCTAAACTTATATAGAATAAAATATAGAATATATAGAAGAAGCACCGTCTCCGTTGTCCACTGTATCATAAAAAATATTTCAAAGAGTTTTCTATACGTTATTACCATCTGTCAATACTTTCACATAAACAAAAAAATACTGGGTCTAAGAGAGGTAGTTATATCAACATGCAATAAATTATATACCTTATATGATAGAAGCGTAATAGAACCGGTAAGATTCTGATTTTTAAGTGTCCAGTGTTGCTACGAACTGAACGGATATAAATCTCTAAACGAGGTAGATAATATTGTATATAACTGCCATTATGCAGTTAGTTACTTAATACTATTTCAAAATGTCTTTGGAGTTAAGATTAATTTTTAGTAAATTTATTTTTTAAATAGAAAGATAATTTAACAAATAAAAAACCGCAAGATAATATTTCTGTTTCAAGTGAAATTATAGTTTGAAATGTAAAAGAGCTAAGATATTTTGTACAATGAAAAGTACATTAGAGAACTCCATTCGCTTAAAACTTGAAGAAAAAGTTTGATTAATATCCGGGTACAAATGGGAAACGATAGATTAAAAGGCGAGCGACGCCAAGCGCTGTTTAAGCGACGGAAATGGGAAGATTTGCTCGTTTCTTTCAACAAATACTCGACACTAGCTGTGCCTGCTACTTTGAACACGTAGAGTAGAAACGCAGCGAAAACAAAGGAGAAAAATTTGTCTTCCTTAATCCATTCTTAAACGAAGAACTTTATTCAATGCGCCGATTTTAAATTATATTTATAATATTTGATTATAACGCTGGGTGCAGGTCACCTTTAGCAGCTATGCATGGAGGTCCAATGGGAAGGCCTATGTCCAGCAGTGGACGTCTTACGACTGAAATGATGATGATAGTGATAAGGTGTCTTCTTCTCACTTTTCCGGATCTGTACTACTACTCACAGAATACTCAACGTGAAACGGTACTAATACTGTATTTTGTTGAGTGAGTGAGGATATCGGAGGTTCTTAAAAATGCCGCTTAACGGGCGTAGAAAGCCAGCAACACAACCAAAGCGCGGACTATGCAGTTATCCTTGGGCGGTGGTGTCCCCTTAGCATATAGACCCACCTCCTCCGTTGCCCGCTATACTATAAAAAAACTATATTATTATCGCGGATAAAATGTTTGTCACGCAAAAACTACTAAACGGATTTTAATGAAACTTTGCAATAATATAATTCATGCATACTCATACATCAGAATAACATATAGACTTTGATTTATAATTATATTAGGTAAATAAAGTTGAACATATTAGATGTCGAACCTACTGGGCAGGGCGACTTAAAATCTTAATATATATAAATCTCGTGTCCAGGCCAGCAGGGTGCTGTCGGCGGTGGCGGTGCGGGCTCGGGGGGAATCCCATGCTCCCAGGAGGATCAGTCTGGACGCAATGGTGGTAGGGTACGAGAGAGGCAATG
>DWCF01000746.1:0-39173 GCA_018230265.1 Delias oraia
CTCTTATGTAACCTGCCATTTGATTAATTAATATTTATTTTAGCTCACACTGATTGCGTGTGGTAAAATAAAATAATAGCTCTCCCACGAAAACAAAATCAGTTAAAATTATGCAGAAAAGGGGCCAAATTAAATGGGGCATAGGGCTGGTATCCCAAGCGTTCAATACAAGCTTTTCTCTTTTGTTAATTGTTAAATTTTTTATATTCTATTATCTCTATAATAGAATATAAAAAATTTAACAAATCATTGGAAATAGTTTTGTTTATAGAATGTCAAGAAGATTAATAAAATTAACTTTGTTTTTTGTTATACACGACTAATATCTAAAGAATTTAATTGGTGTACCTACTCTTAACCTTGTAACGGTCTAGTTGCATAGTTATCAGATAATATATACTATAGATAATCATTCTATATATTTTAATACCATCGGTGGCAATCTATTCTTGGTTGACACCTGCATTTTACTTTAATCGATGTTGGTAAAATTATGATTCACTCGTGAATAAAATTTGAAGAAAGATTATTAAAGTTGTTTCAAGTTTTAATCTTAAATATACTTCAAAGTATGGTAAATCTCTTACCTTAAAAAAAACTACGTATATTGGCATAATCATAACTCAGTATGAGACAGTCTTCTTAATACTGATGTGACTAATACGTCGCTTTCAATTTTCAAACCCAAATGAGGTCATGTTAAAGAAATATTTGTGTCTTCTGTCGAATAATACAGGTGTAGCGAATTTCTTGCGGTTGAAAGTGAGGGCGTTCGTATTATTAGCTGCACAGAACTCGATTTAAGTTGCGACAAATAAGGCCAGAGCACGAATCGATTTAGTTTTATTACTATCGGTTTTCATTTACTTCGTATGTCGATGCCGATCTTTGTTTAATCTACATAAGTTGTATTTAATTACGAAATGTCGAATGGATAGGCTGCCAAAATAAAAATACCAAAGCAAAAAAGTCTACGACACCACCTACCACCACCACCTTCATTTAATAAAGTTTAATTTTCTCTAAGGATATATTGTTTAAGAAAAATAAACGATTTATTTAAAACGCTTTCAAATCGAATACTCTAGGATTAAGCACAGGGTTTTAGCTTTTGAAATGTGAACAATCGGTATATAATATTTTAGTTTGGGTAGGCAGAAATTGGTACCTACGGAATGTTGGCCTATGGACTATGGTGTTGCCGCAATAGAACCAATTTCAAAGCTTGTCATTTAGAAATGGGACTAATCTGCTTTTCTGCACAAGTCTTGTAACCTTTCATAAATTATTTTTACACATACAATATCTCAAAATGTAGTGAACCAGTGAAACCAGATGATAATTATTTAAAGCGACATTTTACACTTAATTCAAGCATGTAAAAATATTTTTAAATATCCAATGATTTAGTTAACTTATCTGTTACTAAAACGATTCCTTTTTCGTCTTGCCTTTTCCTAAGAAGTTTAATGAGGTATTAACATACACATTAGATGTTGTGACAGTTTCAGTGTTACGTATCTCACATTAAGTAACACAATAATTACGCTACTTACACTGTACCTTGATTTTTAAGATTAATATATATTGTATAGTTATTAGTTAGGAGAATTTCATTTAATACTACCATGGTGTAACCTAAATTCGTCTATTAAGCCGTTTAATATGATTTTTTTCAATTTAAATTTCAATCTAATTGGGCCGGCTAGTCCGAAGTGATACCACTGGCTCACAGAATACTAAGCGTGAAACGGTACTTGTTCTCTGTTTCTCAGAGTGAGCGAGGATATCGCAGGCCCTTAAAAGTGCCGCTTAAGCGGCGTAAACAGCCGACAACACAACCAATGCGCGGACTGTGGCGCGGAGGAGACCCCACCTGCTCCGTGGTCCGCTATAGAACAAAAAAAAACGTTAATGAAAAATTTGTTACAAATTCTTAAGAATCCTAAGTAGATGTCAGTAATGACGAAAATACTTTCTCGTCTTTTACATCCACAAATGGTCAACAAGTGTGGTAACTTTTATTTTTTTTTGTTTATATATGCTTGCCAAGTTAAGCAGTGCTAAAATGCTTCTGTTAAAGATTTATACTCCGCGTAGCAACTATGCTTAATAAACTTTTGGTAGGTGTAGAATACAATACAAAAAGTAGATAAAACCCAGTTTTAATATGTTTTAAATTAATAATTGAAAAGTATTGATAAAAAACATCGATTATATGCACTGTCGTTATAAAAGATTTCAACGGGATAAATAAAATCTGGACTGATAATGTTTATTGGCTCTATGTCAATAACCAAACGTGTCCCTCCCAAATGGTAAAACCAGTTGCAATGAGCACACGACTTCCGATTTTAATATTTTAGTAATTTATTAGTGAAACTCCTTAAATAAATATTGTGAAAGTTACAGAGATTAAAGTGATAAAAGATTTACCTTGCAAAACATGTTTTAGAATAAAAAGAAAACATTTTATGTTCGAAACATTAACACTTATTTATTAACAAAAAACGTATTTCGAAAAGTAAAACTCGTAAGCAACACTAAATAGGGACAATTATTGTTAATCCGATGCAGCGAATCATACTAACAAGGCAGTATTTTGTTTTCTTTAACAAAACGTTTCTCTTACACTACTTATACTTCGATTGGTTCTGGATAGTAAAATAACTATAAGATTCTTTTTTATGCTTTAGCGGACAACGGAGCATATGGGTTTCCTATATGCTAAGAGAACACCACCGTCCTAGAACTGCGCCATAGATGGCACATTGGTTGTAATGCCGTCTTTTCACGCCATTTTTAAGAGCCTCCGATATCCTTACTCACTCAGCGATACAGTAGAAGCATCGTTTCAAGTACAACTACCATTTCACGTTGACTATTCTGTAAGCTCGTGGTATTATTTCGGACGAGCCGGCCCAATTAGGGCGTCAGCATATGCTTCAGCATGGCTCCTCCACGGGTGAAATATGAATATTTCTGACTATAAATTAAGGCACTTTTTATTCCAGCTCGGATACGGATGGTCGCGGAATGGCCAGCGGCGATGCAGAGACAGGCCAGAGTCTACGATGTCAGTGAGCAGTGATATTAGGTTTACCCGTCGCAAACTGAGCCGCCCCTGCAGGGGATGTTGCGCGGCCATTGCCGCTTTGCTGGTGTTGCTTCTGCTCGCCGCGGTCGCTGTATACCTTGGACGTAGGTTTTATCACTTATCTTTGATATCTAGCTAGCAGGCAATGAATTTGACGATATGAAAATTTTTATAAGTTTTTTATTATGTTTTAGTAGATTATACATTATTTAGATCAACTTCGTTTAGTTACCATATTATCACCAAATCAGTCAGATAGTTCAGTATTTTCTCAGACGCTGCTCGCGACATTTAAGTTACGCCCGTCACCGTAGCTAAAGGCCAAACGATCGGCCTTGCATTCGCCACAACAAGTGAATCGATATACTTTGCGCGATGAACCTACTAAATCTTTTATAAACGTAATACCTAAGATACTGAAACTTTTGAGATTATATTAATAATAAGCCGGCAACGCACTCGCTGCTCTGCAAGGGCTAGGAGTGTACATGGACAGAGGACTGCTTACCCTAGGTCAGCTTCCTGCTCGTTTGAAACCATTTCCATAAAAATATTTTTAAAAATCAATGAGCTTCTTATCCTTTTGAAATATGAATGCTAAAATTTGTTTATCTGATACTCTATGTTTTATATTAAAGTGATTTGGGTATATTTATAAATTAAAAAAAATTAACATTCAACGTTTAAGTGTTTTTATAACCAGATGTTGAAAAACATATACAATTGATATTAATTTTCAGATATGTACCTTTTTGGTGATCCATTAAAGCGACAAGCGTTCAAGGGATCTTTTATTATATCTTCTTGGAGTTCAAAGGAGTATGTCTCATTGGATTTGGCTAACAATAGCACTCATGAGTCGGAGTTACAACAAATACTGTATGATATTTACAGTCGATCCGATCTTCGATCTTGCTTTGTGGCTGCAGATATACTAGCTTTGGATAAGTGAGTTATATTTACATTACTTTGCTAGTTAATCTAGTTATATTTACATATTAGGAAAGCTTTACTTCGCTTCGCGCGAATAAATTATTCGTGTAAATTCGACGACAACTAAAAAAAGCTCAAGAAAATGCCTGACTAGGAATTGGTTTTATATACATAAGCAATCAATGTTGAGTGTTCATGGTCACGGTAAACTACTTTCAATCATTTATATAATGCACTACATCAACAAAATCATCTTGCCTTAGATTAAACGTAAAGTATAATAATAATTAAACGAATTTATTAACATAATAAAATTATAATTAAAACAGTCACAAACTGAAACATCAACTCATACAATTACTTGAAGAAATGTTTTAATATACGTTATTTTATAAATACTAATTTTCTTAAATGTTACAGTACCAGTACAAAGTTCATTCGTATTACAATTGTAGAACAATTATATTACAAATCCATATAGAAGACATTATTAGGTATAATATGATACAAATATTATTGTAATGGTCCCAAAATAGCATATCATTATGAATATTTTGTATTGCTTCGCAATAGCTAAGTGAGGTGTAGGTAATAGCAGGTAATAAATGTAGTCACGAAGTTGAACAACTTTGCAAAATCAATGTCGCTTTAAGTTCAAACAAAAGAAAGTTTTGTTAACATTTCCAGTTTTTTGTACTACTGTCTAGAACACTAATTTCCAAAGTGGTCCAAGTAGACTCCAGAGGTCAACGGGAGGTTCGACGGGGTTTACGTTGGCCGTGACAATTTGGGGTTTGCAATTGTGCATGAAAATAATTTGTTATCTATTAACTGTTCTTGAACTAAGAAAAACATTTGAAACAGTTGTCGTGTTATAAGGACAACTTGTTAAGAATGTCTAACATGGTTGTTGTCCGAAGTTATAATTGCATCAAAAAACGTATTTCGCGTTCGAAGGCTCGATTTTAGAATTCTAGTATCTATATATATATTACCTATAAAGGTAATTATGTGACCTCAGCAAAAACTAAATCATGCGCAAGTATCGCACATACTAACATGGTAATTTAAATTGGAGAAAGTTAGCTTTCACGTATTGAGATGGAGCGTGTTACAGGGCCATTAAGTAAAGTTCCGAATACACGAATGCTAGAATTGATCTCACTTGATCTCGAGATCATCAAACATGATTGATGTGGTTTATGTAATCAATAAAAATTGCATTATTCACCGAATGTTAAGTTATAGCCGAATAAAGTTTTAAATGTTACGAGCCATTTTTCATAACAATTAGAACCTTTTAAGCTTTAGCAGTATGAACATATAAAGCATTCGTAGGAAAACATACGTATGACAACTTATATTGCATTAAAATAAGCGCGCACGACAACTGTCGCCTTCAGAATGCAAACCGGATATGTTCTTTATGATTGGACACACACGGACTGTTCTACATAAAAAATCAGTTTTGTTTTAGTATTCCTCACGTATGATGCCGCAATCAGAGTATTGTGAATTAGGCCATCGAAAGAAAGGGCTAACCTTGAATGCGGCTTTAACAATGCAAACTACCTAAGTACATAGAAAGTGCAAGAGCTTAGAAATCTGGGCACGCATTAAACTTTCTCGAAACGATAATACAATGTGTCATATCTCTTATCCTAGTTAACTGTGCCAATAATATTAATTTATTAAAAATGCACATACCTTCTTAATTATTTATCGATGTATATAAATTGGAAAATTGCTTACTTAAAATACTGGAACCATTTTAACTGATTGTTTTGAAAATTGTAATTTTTTCTACATTTTAGTGCAGATGCAGGCACTCGAGTACACTTTGAGGTCTCATTCGAGCCTATATTTACAGCCGTCAGTACGGCTGATGTGATAGAGGTCATGGCACAAGCTCTTTTCACACCCTACTTTACTGGATTAGCTGCTATTCCGTCAAGTCTTCATATAGAAGTAGGTACCTACCCACTTAATATCTCACTATAAATCGTTAAACTTGCTGCAGAAAAGCTGATAAAATAAATAAATTTGTTATAATTGTATTTATAAATTTAAATACATAACATAGAAACATTCGTTTAGACGTGCGCAAATAATTACAGTAAAAGTATTTAATTTCCAGGAAAGCTCAGTGATATCATCTGAAGCGCTTAAGGAAAGTGAAACCACAACAACGGAGACGGCCACCACGGAAGCCATCTTATTGGCAGCGGAGGCGGAGTTGCGAGAATGTTCGCCATTAGCGTTACCACTCTGCTCACATTTACCATACAATATTACCACCTATCCGAATCTAATTGGTCATGTGTCCAAGGAGGTCTTGCTGCGTGATCTCGTCGCTTTCAGGGAACTTTTAGATGCGGAGTGTTCACATCTTGCACAGGTAAGATAATAACTTCCTAGTATCTACATTTTATCTCGAAAACCTAATAATTATATAAATTAAGTATTTATTTAAGTTATTTTATTATTCGGCAGATTGAGTTGAAAGCACATTGCGTATCTTAAAGACAGATCAAGTTTATTAAAATAAATAACGATTGATTAAATATTTTTTAGGACTTCGTTTGTCAAATGCTTCAGCCTCGATGTGCAGAAAATCACTTAGTATACCCGTGTCGGGCGTACTGTCGCGCCTTCCATGCCGGCTGCGGCGATCGTCTTCCCGAACGACTTCGACCACATTTTGACTGTTCACGTTTTCCTGATTATCATGGCCCAAGTTCATGTGCGCCAGAACCAGGTGAATAAAGGATGTTTTATAATTATGTACTTATAGATTGAAAGCTACATCTTATTTAGGTACTTCATTAAAATGTATAGATGATTTATAAAAATATTAAGTCTTACGAGTATAATTTCATTAATGAATGATTGATTATTAATGGTATCAGATTGTCGCGGAAACCTACAGCGGCTTGCTCTATCAAGACGTGCGTGTGACGGAGTACCGGACTGTACCGATGCTGCAGATGAGCGTAGCTGCTCCCACTGCACAGCCGTTGGCACCAACAGTATTCGTTGTGCTCTCAACGCTAGATGCCTTCCGCCTCATTTACGATGTGATGGAACACCTGATTGTGCTGATGGTAGCGATGAAAATGGATGTTGTAAGTGATAATCTACCGTACTTATCTATGCAAAATACAATTAAAGTAATAATCAAATGTCTATTTAAATTTATTTTTTATTATATATAGGTATTACTAGTCTATTACTAATTTCTAGTATGGATATCTCGTTCGTTGTCAACGTGGAAAATGGAGAACAGTGAGACAACATTAGGAGCTATAAGAAGCCGCGTTGGTTACGCCGTGTGGGCTGAAAGAGGACGTTTCGGCAAGATCTGCGCTGCGCCTTATGAGAATGACAAGAGTGCCCTTATGAGCGTCGCTACTTCCTTATGTACGTCACTTACTTTCAAGTGAGTAATTTATTTATGTGACAAACGTAACGATAAATAAATCTCTAAAAAATGAAAATATGCAATGTATAATTTCTTCTTATATCAGATCAGCAATTACGGCAGAAGCTGTACCTGATATTGAGGTGGAGGTTGAAGATGACCAGAAAGTTGACATGGTCAAGCCGGAATACGTAGAAATCGTCAATCCTGTTGCAGCTGAAATTTCATTTATTAAAACTGAGTGCCCAGAAAGAAAAGTTATAAAGATTGTCTGTGATCAACTAGGTGAGATTAGACATTATTGGATTTCATCTTTTAGAATAAAAATCAATTAAGTTTTATAAAATAATTAAATATGTTGCAGAATGCGGTGTACCATCAGCGCGAGGAATACTTGCTGCTAATGGGGTTGAAGGTCTGCCAAGATCAGCGCGGCCTGGAGACTGGCCGTGGCATGCGGCGCTCCTGAGATCCCATGTTCACGCGTGTGATGCTATACTTGTGCATTCAACATGGGTCATTACTACAGCATCTTGTTTCCAGGTTCAGAATCATAAAATTGCTAGTCTAGTTGTTTTTACATTTGTAAATTAAGTAAGTTGTAAATAAAAAGAAAAATAAAAAATATTATATTTCAGGGTCAGGCAAAGGCAGAGTGGACAGCAAGATTAGGAACTGTACGCATTCAAAGTACGACACCTTGGCAACAAGAGAGAAGAATCGTTGGTATGATTCGATCACCAGTGGAAGGAAGCATGTTGGCATTACTTCGACTTGAAGAACCAGTCGAAATAACGGACTTTGTTAGACCAGCTTGTTTACCAGAAAATGGTTTCAACACACACAATCAGAGTATTTGCAATACACTTGGATGGACAAGAAATAGAGACCAGTTACAAAGAGTACACGTTGTTACTACTTCTATGAATACTTGTGAAAACGTAAGCATAGCCACTGGAAATGGTATTTGTGCTGAACCACTTTATGATCAAGATGATTGCGACGTAAGTAAGGTTATTTTTAAGTGTCATTTGCTAGTACAAAAAATCTAAATTACATTTTGTCATTTTCAGGAGGAAGAATATGCTGGAAGTTCAATGATGTGTTTCAATGATAAATCTAAACATTGGTCACTTTTAGGAGTTAGTGGGTGGCGAATTGCCTGCACAAAAATTGGTTTAGGGCGACCTAGAATTTATGATGCTGTAACATCACATGTTGATTGGATTCAAAAAACTATATTAAACTCTTCCAGGTGACCTTAAATTTGGATGTAACTTGCGGTAAGACTGTTCTAGAAAACTGCCTTTAGTTCATAAAAAAATTTCAAAACATTATTAGTAATTTGAAAATGAATCACACAACAGCTGTGTTGAGAAGTTTTCATTATTTTTGGATAACAAGGTAGTTTACATTAAGATTTAGATATACAAAAATATTCATTATATGTGTATCATATATGTAATGGGGAATAAAAACATTAATTAATTTAATATATTTGCCAATATTCAATTTCTTTTGAGATTAAAAATACTTATATGTTATATGTAAAAACAATAATCTAAAATGAATTCAGTTATTTCTTGTTAAGAAAATTGAGTATTAAACAATGAAGCCATTATAATTATCTATAAATTTTTATTGTAAGATATAAATCTAGAAATTACTTCTACTAGACATAGTTATTGTATGTTCCAAGTTTATATAATTTATTAATTACATTTGAGATACATTATAAAATTAATTTTCATAATTATAGATATTAAATGATTGAAGTATTTGCCTTCTGTATAGAACTATGTTTTGTTAAGGTGTATTATACTAATTAATTACAAAAATGTAAATATTTGTTTTACCAAATTAAAAAATTGTTATGTTTAAATATCCTTTTATTTTGCTGATTTAAAAATAATACTAATGCATGATACGAATGTTGTTTTTCAATACAATATTGCAATAACTTTAATTTATAGCTAGATATTTGTAACATTTTATTCACTGAATTTATAACTTTTACTTATACTGTTATCTGTCAAAATATATAAATCAAAATTTACATAATTTACAAAACATTGGTAAGTACTTTTCATTTATCCAAGTTTGACTGGACTATATTTTATATACTCTTATCATATTTTAATTTAATATGATAATTATATTAAAATAAACAACACTTTTTTTATTATACGTATATTAATTACCAGTAATATCTATTTACAAAACCCTAAAGGCATAAATCTACTACCTATATTATGCAACATCCTTTTATGATCTTTCATTTAATATGCCTTCTTCTATTAGCTCACACCGAATTTTTTCTTGAACATCGTGTGGAAGGTTTTCTAATTCTTTGGTTATGAAAACATGTAAATCAACCAAAGGTTTATAATGGTTATGAACCAGTTGTGATCCAGCTAACATCGATAACATTGCTGATAATGAAAACGAAATATATTGACCCCAAGACACTCCTGCAGGCATCTTAATGAACAGAATACTTTTCAATCTTTTCTTCAACAATAGTTTTAGCCTGGCGCCTTTTATATGTATTATAGAAGTTTATTTCTCCAACTTTCCAATTAACCATAGAAAACTCTAAAGCACCTCCAAGTACAAAAAATATTGGGAGAAATCGATATAAGCCAAAGGTTTTCTTTCCTGGGAAATTATTTACAAGTTTATGAATCCAACCTATTCGCATTTTAAATTTAATTACAATCACTAAAACTTTATTACTTTTTATATACGTAACCTCATGTTTTAAAACGCCTAAAAAACTTCAATTAGAAATTAAATACAACTCAAAATTATAGTTATTCAAACTGAACTTTGACTAGTGGTTTTATAGTACAAATTGCTTTAAGCATATGTTTTAAAATTAGAGTGTATTTTTTTTTATTGGATTTATACACAGCTCCGACTACTAGTCTTTTACCTGCTATTCATTACTAGAACTTAATTTTCTTCAAATAAAACAATGAAATCACAGTTCTCTGAATTATATCATTTTTAATAGTTCCTATTGATAAATATATCATATCCTTAAAATTTTTCAATTTTACATATATAATATGGAAACTGCAGTTTTTGTAATTATTATAAAACTTGATGTGCTCGTACTTTCGACGGCGCTAAAACGCCGAGTATACATTCCTGGTACAGATAACAAAAGATGGAAAAATAAACGTAAAATATTAAATGGTAGAACTTACTGTAGACATAATATATTCAGTTACGTAATGATTAAATTTTATTTTTTTACCGGCGATTAAATTTCGTTATAATGCAAGCTTATGGAAACAGTGTTTAATTAAGATTTCTTAATTCACAACAGACTTCGTCGTTGACAGATGACCTTGACAGATTTATAAAATTTAAATCTGCTCTTAACATTTTAAATTATATCTATTTGCGTGTATAATTTTCAGTTTTTATATATATAATATTTTATATATATAACAACGTGTTTTCGAGTCGGGTTTGTAGTAATAGTAATAAAAGTAATAATTATACTAGTATTGAATTAATATTTAGGAAAACAATTTCGAGCTTTATAATCAAATGAATAATCCTTCATGTAGAAATAGTAAAAAATCCTTTCTCGTGGAGCATCTTTTCCCAACAAGGATAACAGAGAGTCGTAATTTAAAATTAGGTGTTGAGACTTGGGGCATCATTTTTGATTACACTATAGAATCTGTAAAAATTAATTGTTATAAACGAGATGAACCTTCTACCACTGCTGTACTAAAGGTATCAGATGAAGCTGGAGATGCTATTTGTGTAATTAAAGGAAAATGTGTTGGTCTGATATTCGGTGTTACTGAAGAGGAATGGTCTGATATTGAACAATTATGTGACCATAAACAGCAGCTATTTTATAAAGATTTTAAAAATGGTTTGAGTAATCATTTTAACATAGAACAAAGACACTTTTATAACTTTTGCCATCTTAACAAAAAGGAAGAAATTTTCTTTGTGATATATGAAAGAGGAGTAAATATGAGAAATAAAGACAAAAGTGATATCCTTCTTAATATTAAACATTTGCAGAATAATTGTAGTACAAATTTCATCAATATGTATATAAGTCACTTGAGAGAAAAAAAATGATATTTGATTATTTTTAATATTTTTAAGTATGTTAGCAACAATGCTTAACAAAACATTGATTAATTACATCAAAAATACTTTATTTAATAAAATTTATAACAATTATACCTCCTAAATGTTTTTGATTTTCCATTATACATATAATTACATTTTATTGTTTGAGTATTGATTATCTCATTACTTTTAAATTAATTTTGCCATATTTATTACTTTTCCTAGCTACTAATTTTTACTACTACTACCATTTACAAGTCAACAATATGTTTTACTAGAATCTTTACTGTGTCTTCTAGAAAAGATTAATCTATATAAGTTTTAAATATACATATTTTTTTGAAATGTTAGACTGGACTCAGAAATGTTAACTTTTATTGGCAAAAAGTGTAAGCTTATTGCAACATGATTTGTGTAGGATGGTGTTTCTAGGTAGGTAGTATTAAGTCTTGTGGGCGTTGACGTCAAATGACTACTAAAATAATATACTGACAAAAGGAAATATAGATACCGTGGCTTTAAAGCTGTAGGTATGTGTTGCCGACACGGTCAGTAGTCTGTTTCGCGCTAGCGGTAAGAACATACGTGAACGTGCTATCTTGCGCGTTTTACTTTTCAATTGTAGCTGCAACAACGATCGAAATACGAAAGATGGAAGTGGCAGATCAATGGCGACGGCAGTGGACTGGCACAGCTGAATATGGAAAGGTGAGGTACTGCAAGAGTCGAGACACTAGTGAATTATCAGAATTTTATCCTAAAATTATAAGCAGACAACATCAGGACGAATATTTTTTTTTAAATTTGAATAGGTTAGTGTTATTTTTTAAATATAAAATACAATTTTAAATTTAGAAATATTTCTATGCATGTAGAGTATCTAACAATAAGTTAAGCAATTGAATGCATTAAAGGTGCATAAATAATTTAAAATATCATTGATTTATATAGTGATTCAATAGGTCACAACTGCTATTACTACGTTATATATGTGTGTGTAATTTCTACGTTATCGGGATAGAAATTACAAAAAGTAATAGGTACGTGAAGTAAGCTAAGCTCGCAACACTTAGTACTATCGTCATCGCCGAAAGAATAAGTTGCTTTTCCATATAAAGTACAAAACCTGAATGACGTGACCGTCGAGCAAGTTCGATTTTTTATTACAGAAAAATGAATCATTCGCGTTGTTAATTTAAAGTTCAATGCTGTGCTAACAGTATTTATTTTAACCGGTTTTACTTTATGTAGTATGTGCAGCAAGGTTTGTTTTGTTAGTCTAGATTTTAAGATTATAATTATTAACACTTGGTAGGTAATTATTATAGGTTTCGATGAACCCTTTTGAAACTTCATAGCAGATCTACATTTTTATATCTAATAAGGTATGCAATAAGCCTTATGTACACACAGTAAATTAAGCTAAACTTGTGTCTTACAAGTATCTGCTGTTTTAATAATGGGGTCGACCTAATTTAATAATTAATAAGGTACAGACACATAAAAAGACGCAATAATTTAAGTCTAATATTAACTAACATTTTTATCAACTGTTATAATACCTATATAACTTCGTTGCACCTACATAATGAAGTTACGCCAGCAATATTTACAGCTTTTAGATGTGTGGTTTTATTAGGATTCCAACTTTAAAAACTTTAATTTGCAGTCGAGCCTTACAGCCTTATTACTAAGCGTAACCTAGATTTTCGCTTTTCTAAATTCATCGAAAATAGTTGAAGAAATAAGACATGATCTAGAAGAAGTATAAAGCACCCAAACATAACAAATTTTGTATATATATTAAATTAATTTAAATGTTAATTAAAATACAGTATAATTGTCTCTCATAGTCTAGAATAAAAGAGTTGTATCGAATATAATAATACATTTAAAAATCTTAGTAGGTAATATATATAATAAATAATAACTTTGATCAAATATTTGGATTCCAAACTCAAAAACCATACTCAGAATCTTCTAAATAATATAGTTTTATCTATCATAAAATATTTTATAAATAAGCAAAAGAAATATTTATGGATCTTTAAATTAAACCTTTGGTGTACAAAGCTCATTCTATATAATTAACTAATTAAAAATATATTACTATACTCTTATATATGTATAATATATGTTTTATGTTATACAACACTGTTGGACTTGAATGTAATTTAAGTTGAAGTTGGTGTTATTCAGAACCGCATGCAAACCACAATTCAATTTTAAATAACCTTGTGAACATGTGAGCGAAATTTATTACTAAAAGTTAAAAATTACGAAATTCATTTAATTAACTCAATATGACGATAGCGGTTTCATGAGTTAAATTTTTATAAAAATGTAAAACGTTGTTCTCTGTTTGTATACTTCCCTTGGAACATTTACTTTTATTTACATATTTTAAATAAATGGTAGGTAATTTCCAAAAAGAATACCAAGGTTTCATATTGTGGCATATATTTATTACTCCAAAACAAAACGTTTACGTATAAATTACGTTAAGTAAATATATATTACGATATAAATTAAATAATTAATATTTCATATCTGCACTCACTGATATACTTTTGCGCGTTGATATCATTGGTTCTTACGATGATGTTTATATATGCTGTTGACATTGAAAAATCTAAGTCAACACATTACAGAACACGGTATTTAAATGATTGTTTGAAAAAGATGCCGAGTTTATTAAGTTTTCAATTTCAGTGGTTTTGGATTAATTTTTTGTAAGTTTTAACATGGTTTACATAATCATTTGAGAAGTAATTATCATATAGTGTCTATGTATTCGAGGTGCTTGTACACTTGTATTATATACTTTATAAGTGACTATTGTTAATTCTGTGATGCCGCCCCGGAAATCCTGCGCTGAGGCCACTGCGAGGTTACAGCAGCTCAAGTGGAGCGCAAGATAAAGACGGTCTTTAAATATTCCCAAAATTATAATATATGTAATTCATTTTAATATATAACATTAATTAATGTCACGTGTTAAGATAGTGTAAAAGTAAATAACCAAATTAATAAAGGGATTCAACGAGTCGCTCTTGAAATTAAAAAATACACATCAAGTGACTTCTAATGCACAATACTCACTGAACTTTCATATTTTACCCATTTAATTACGTATGACCAATTAATACAGTGAATCAGATTAATCGGGGTTTCCTGAGGTGATATGTATTTAAGGAGGATAATAATAATTTATAGTAAATGTCATAAAGTTTTAAACTATTTCCAGAATTTGGCAGGTTTTTCCTATTTCTTATAATATTTATTTGCGGTTTTGTGTCATCGTTTCACTTTTGTAATCATATCATCACTTGAAGATCACTAATATTTACAATTGCAGTTAGCAATAATTTTCAATATTCACGGAATTTAAAGGTCGTTGACATCACTTGCTGTGACAAAAGTATAATACTCCTCAATCCCTCCTCACTCTTCTCTCTCAAGTCTCAACCCACAATATTACCATAATTAATTTCACACCTTGTTGAGAAACTTGCTTATTTAAACTAATCATTATACCGTTACTAAACGAATTGACAACTATTTTACATAAAGCTTTAGTATGCTGCATATAGAATATTTGAAACATTTTTTTTCGTTGTTGTCATTTCTACTTTATTTACAATCGGTTTTAAATATAACATGGTAGCACTTTTAATGACGCCTTTATAGTATTATATATATTGTAATGATAGGTAAGGTATTAAGCTCGTAATTAATAAGATTTTTAAAGTGAGTTTATGTTAGTGTTGCGAATCCAAGCTTATTAAAACTTTATTAATGAAACTTTAATAAAGAAAGCTTATTAAAACAGTAACCAACACATAGAATACAAAGATGCATGGCAACTTCTGCAGAAGCACCAACAGGTAAATTAGGCAATAGATGATAAATAAACCAACTATTATAAATTTGGCTATGAAAAAAAAGTTTCTTGTTGGTTCTTCCCGTAGGCGTATATCTTCCGAACCGATGGTAGCTTTACTAATTGTAAATCGACTTGCAATAGTGTCTCTTATGGGGACTATTTGAATAAATGCTTATTTGAAGTTGAATCGACGTCAGTTTACACTTCAACCATTAACCTTGATCCATAGTTATTGTTTAACTGTAACAACAATTCGGAATCATTAAATCAAAATATATATAAGGTCAAATATTTTAAGAACCATTTACGTATCTGAGTTGTTTTTAGCGATGCATAAATCTTTATACAAATCAGTTATTAACTAATTTAAAAAAAATCTCCTGCTCCGCTTTTAGTCTTGTAATGCCATGTTTTTATATTAACTACCATACTGTTGCTTTTATACGACCTTACTGAACGAATAATTTTAAATCCTATGTGTAAATTTAAATTACCCCCACGTATCATACCTACCTACGAACTTCCATCAATTCACAAGGTCATGTCTAGAAAGTGCATAGACTAGCTCACGTCATAATTATTTTTATTCTAAAGGACACTAAACTTTATAACATGAAACGGTACTTCTAGTGTGTTCCGCTGAGTGAATAGGATATGGGGCCCCTTAAAAATGCCACTAAATGTCGTAAAAAGCCGGCAACACAACCAATGCGCGGACTGTGGCGTGATTGTCCATGGGCAATGGTGTTCTTTTACCATATAGAAGAATCACCAGCTCCTTTGTCCGCTATACCATAAAAAACTGCGAAAAACACTATCTAAATTTGACAGCTAGAAATAACAATGTGCCTAAATTTTTTTTTGTACTTTTAAGTGAAACCAAAATCGACGTTTTTATTGTAAGCAGTTAACGTATAGTAATAAGAGATGGCGCTTATTTAAGAAAAAGTAAATAGTTTAGACTAAATAAGATAGCCAACTTTAAATAATTAATTAAGATTTTTTCTACTTAAGTACCTCTATATATTTTTTTTGTCTATTTTTCTTTATTAAGTAACTATTAAAGTATTTTATAAATATTTTAATTCCTCAGGTGACTGAAGGCGGTGTCACGCGTCGAATTGCACGTGCAATGGAAGTGTTGCATGCCAGCGCCCCCGGTGCTAAAGTGCGAGTTATGAGAGCAGCGTATCACTCGTCGGCGGGGCCAGGCGCCCCAACTTCGTCATATTTAATGCATTCATCAAGACGAGTAAATTTAGAATTTACCTTTTTGTATTGAGTTTTTTATTTGATGATCATTGTTTAGTTTTATGACATTTTTAGGTTATTTCTTCGGGATATCATCCAGACCCTACACTGGCGTTACCATCAAAACCATTAGAAGTATCTTCTATGCCTTTAGAATCCTCACCAGAAGTAGATAGCGAAAAATTAAGCTATAAAGTTACCGAACCGGACGATTTTGAAATATCAGAACCTTCAAAGTGGAGAAATGCGACGGGAAAATCTTCAACGCGAATGCCGAGTGAAGAATCATCCTCAACCGACAATGCCAGCATCATTGATTTAGATTCCAGAAACAGCAGTAGAAACACACTGACAAGAAGTTTTCGCAACAGCAACGAAAACGCCGAAGATAGTATTAAAAATATACATATGCGAAATAATCGAGTTTCTCCTCTGTTAGACGCTCCTGTAAGTCTTAGCACTTTAAAATACACGTCCCTTTTAAACGGAAGCGAAGAATGGAATAATAGACGAAAGAGTTATAGTTTCGAAGATACCACCTCGCTAAATAGCAAAAGTAACTTTCACAAACCCGATATTTTTCATATAATGGATTCATCTACAGATAGTGGCATTTGTAAATCAACGGAAATTGTTAGCGATCACAATACCCATAGCTTTGAAAATTCATCAAGACGAATAAGTAAAGAGAGACTATATGATTTGCCAGAAGAGTCGTTTCAGGACTGGTTGTGCAAAAACAGGTCAACAACTACATTCAAACCGACGTCCATAAGCCCACTGAAAGAGTATCAAGAAAAATATTTGACCAACGAAAATAATATGATATCGCTTCAATCCAAAGGAAAGGTAACAATAACATTACCAGTAACGATTGAAAAGGATGACAAAGATTCTGTTTCCTTGTCAACTCTAGACGATATTGACAAAAAAACAAAAAAAGTTGGTTTTAGTAAAACAGAATTACATTTTGCAGCGGAATCTGGGACTGTCAACATAATTGCAACTGACGAGAAACCACCGCCTTCCAATGATTTCAGAAAAAAGAAAAGTGTTTTTGCGCCATATAATCAGAAAGTTGATAAATCGATAACACTATTTGGTGAAAAATCCGTTTTTTTAGAGGTGCCAAATAGTATTGATTTAGAGAAACAAGAATACCTAGATGAGAATACGGCAGCTACAAAAGGTATTCTCAAGAATAGAATTCCGAAACCCAAGCCATATCTTTTAGGAGAAAATATGGCACTTGGGGAAGCGACCGAAGGAAAACTTGTTGTAAATACTTCATTTCCAACAGCTGTAACTTTAATAAACAAACAATTAGAAATTGATGAAAACCATATTAATATCGTTAATAAGAAAACTACAGAGAATGTTACATATGACACGGACAGAAATTCCTTGAGGACACTACATACAGGTATGTAATACTAATACATATATTTAGCAATATTAGTAGGTGCAATATACTATATTGAAATATTTTATTACAGGTTCACAAAAATACATCAAAACAACAACAAATGATAAAAAACCAACGCCTTTGCTTAAAGATGAATATAAACCTCTATCACTGACCAACACAAATGGAAAATTAAAAACTCGTCAACTTAGAGATAGTGACCTCACATATTTTGGTATACAGGATAAAATACACAACGAAAAATTACAAACACTCGACAATCTTCAAGAAGAAATCCTACATTCAGTAAAATTGGTACAAAGAATATCAAACAGTGTATGCAATAGCGAAGCTGAATCAGATGACGGTCCCGAGTATCAAAATATTTCTAACATAAAATATTGTTCAGTGCCTACTCCCAAGCCAAGGACAAAATACATAGATATAACAAAAAGAAATCAAAATAAATTGTTGAAATCAATATCAGAGGTTAACAATGATGATCAGAAAAAAATTCAGTCTCCCAAGTTAAAAAATACAGAAGAAGAAAAATTATTGAAAAACAAGACTTTTTCGGAGAAAGAAAAAGAACCACGAATTATAAGAAACAAAGGTTATGACGTAACTAAACGGTTAGTGCCTATTGCTATAACAATTTGGCTTTTATGTAGTACAAACTGATATCGGAAAAAAATGAGTTCATGAATTTGTATAAAATAAATTATAACAAATACAAAAATAAAACATTTTGTTCATCAAATCAAATATTTTTATATTGATATCACTTATTAAGGTAATTAGGCCAATGTTTAGTTTAATTTAATTTTAAAAAATCAGTTATTTTTCTAGGTCAACCAGCTTAAATCGATTATATAAAAAACCAGATAAAAGCAAAGGAAACGAAGATGTGAAACACTACTCTTCAAGTACGAAAACCGAGGAAACCATGTATGTTAATATAGCTCCAAAAAAAAATTTAGCCGTAATTGCTTTAGAAGGTAGAAATAGCCCGATTAAGACAAAATTAAATAATAATAATTCTGGCGTCAATACCATAAGAGGAATAAATGAGATCACAAAAAATATACATTCGAAGAGCGATGTACGAAAACCAAAACGGACTGAAAAACTAACGACGCCGGACCTTCCTATAACGCGTAAGGACAGCAGAACTGTAAGCTCGAAAACAATTTTCTCACGTCCAAGTATAAAAGTTGACAATCAATCTTTGGAAAAACAAAAGGTTAATAACTACACAGATAACTTGGAAATATATAAAAAACACAAAAATGAATCGTCAAAAGATACTGGGCGAATTCACGAAAACAAGGATTCTAATTCATCAAGACGATCTATTAATTACATAAAGAAAACAGAAAATCTAAGCCCTAATGTCCAACCCTTAAAATCTAAAGAGGCATCTCAATCTACAGAGCGTAGTTCCTCTAAGACAAGAAAAAGTAAATATGTCATCAACTATGACGATAAAAATGGAGCCGTATCGTCCATTCGAAAATTAAAACCCACTCAAGATAATCTTAGAAGAAAAGAACCTTTACAAAAAGTTCCTACAACTGATAACAAAATGAAAGTCAAAATAAGTAAAACTGGCTTCCGTAAGTAATCGGTGTAAGTAAAAACGTGCATGCTTTTTATAATGTTGATATAAATGTCAAATGTAAAAATAAATGCCCACGTCTTTCAGTTCAAATTCCAGATCAACATTGGCTTACGAAAGAAGTTCAACACACGAAAACGCATGCACGGAAATCTTGCCATTTATTATAATGAAGAATTTAACGGATTTCTAGTATGTTTCGAGGCATACCGCAGAATTGATTTTTTATTAATTTTGATATAGAATCAGGTGTGGAAACCATATACCAACTTCAGGAACCATATACTCCATCCTGATCTTGTACCTATTACGATTAGCTTCCTATTGAATAATAAACAGCCATATGATATATCTATTTAATGTAAAAAGTTAATGATCTCATAACACAGACTACAACGAGCTAAATCTTACTAATTGAAATAAAACACTAATGCCGAATTCATTTGTTTTATTGCTTTACACAGTAGTTAGGGGATCTTTATCACACACACTTACAATGACTTCAACTCGATTAGACAACCGGTTTTGTAGGTAGGTAGAAAACTCCCTTAGAAATCCTCTTTCGGAGTCCGAGTGGTTTGTTAAAATCACTGACGTACCTTTTTGCGCAGCATCGAGTACATCGTGGTGTAACATTTCACCTGAAAGTAATTATTAGATGGAATTTTGTAACATTGTGTGCAATATAAGTGGAATAGATTTTATTATTTTATAGATTTGTGTCAACGTGTTAACGTTAAGCTAGGCGCAGACTGACAACAATTACCTTAATAGTATACTTCCAAAACGTTTAAATATATCTAAAATAATAAAAACCTCAACACCCATTCATACCTGTTAGAAACAAATCAGCAGACACATTCTTCAGTACTGATGCTCCAGAACCAGCACACAATGCTATAGAGTGAATGGTATTTTCACCCATTGTTTTATTCTTGCCTAAAGCAAGTCTGACATATTGAAGATCAGTTAGCTTTTTAACTTTTGTAACAGCATCTGATACAGAAATGCCTTTTTCTAGACGCAAAAATCTGAAAAGATGCATATCAAATTTTGTTTAAATACATTATCTAGCACGTATGTACTTATTGGTTGGCATTACATAAATATCGGGATGTATTCCTAGTCCTAATAAAAATTATAATTCAATCGTTTTTACTTCTTCATTAAAGATTACCATTAATAAGCCTTCACTGGTCTACTTATATATCTATCTTTATATATATATCTTTCTAAAAACCAATAAAATTTTGAAGTGATGAAAATAAATATGTATTATATTTCTTAATTTACAATTAATCCTTTTTATAAATAATATTAAATTTAATTAATACAGAGTTACCAACAGCGTAAACTAATTTTTCAAATAAATCTAAGTGTATAATTGTACTATTTGTAAAATATTACCATTACATAAAATCAAAATACAAAATTTAGAATTTACCTTCCACATCCTGTATTTGGATTCACCCCAGGCGTGATGGGATCAGATTGCATGACAGGAAAGGCTGATGCAAGCCAATCATTTACTCCACCCTGGACGGCGTCCCAACTTGTATGTGGTGAATATAAGAAAATTCGTTTTTGTAGTAAGAATGAAACTATCCGCTCTTTCCAAGAACTGAAATAGAATCAACATTAAAAGGGCATTTGCTACTATAATTTGTTCTGTACCTTTATATCTTTAGTGGAAAAATTCAATATATATATATATAATGTTACCTTTGCTTTATAGACTTTAATGGTATAAAAATGGGAGGATGATATGATATTATCATTTCACAGCCATGATTATCCGCTTCCAGAGCAACATCTTCTGTTAGGTCATTTGTCAGCAGAATCTTATTAATGTTCCTAAAAAAACAATTGCTTTATTTGAAATTAAATATCTAGGCATCATAAAAATTTCAATATATGTATAATGAATTGTAAAAGTACAAAAAAATATATTTTAGGATTTACTTTCATAGTCAGTCAATATAATACTTCTCTTAAATTTATAATAAATTGTAAATGCAGTATGGTTAAGATAACAAACCTTGGTGAGTATGGTTCAACTAAAAGTCCAGTATTATCCCAACTTTCAGAAAGAGCTTTTGGAGCAAATTTTTCCAAAGTAGATAAGACTTCATTCAAATTGGCTCCAGGCATTTTTTCCCTTGTTATTTTAGATACTGTACAATATTTTTGAGGATAATATCCTTTACGAGTCAATGATTTTGCAATCCTTAACAACATTAGATATTATCCTGAAACAAAAAATAAGTAGAATAGAGAAATAATTGATTAGATATCATGGATTTTATCTAATGCTTAGAGATCCTCATTTTGAAAAATGCTTATATTGGTACAGTTTAAAATAATAAAATAAATAAACCACATAATCAATACTTTATTCTTAACTTATAATAATAATATACTTAATAAATTTAAAAAAATAAAACTTAAGTATAATTATATAAATCACATTTATCCAATTTCAAATCAAGTTTTATTCGTCGAGATACTTCCATATTTTGATTTGACCATCATCACTACAGGACAACAATTCATTATTTCCATTTGGGTTCCACTTGACACAATTGACATCTTGAGAGTGAGCATCATATTTTTTACAAATTAAATCAAATGTTGGTGCTTCTGGGTTAGAATCTTCTGTTTCTTTAAATATCCTGATGATGTCATCACCACTTGCTGTTGCAATAAGACCTGTATGATGACACCAATCTATGTCATAAATGGTTCTGGTGTGGTAGCCAGATAATGTACAAATACATTTCCACAAAGTCTCCTGCTCAGGCACACTGATTCCTAATTCATTGTTGGGCTTATACTCTTTCCATATTTTGACAGTATTATCAGCACTACATGTAGCAAGCCTATCTCCTGTTTTATCGAAAGCCAAGCTCCAAACAGTTGACTCATGTGAATCAAGAGTTGCCACACAGTTCCAGTCACTATCTAATTGATCTTCTTTATATATTTTAACTGTGTTGTCATATGAAGCAGAAGCCAATACTTCTAGTGATGGATGCCAGGCAACCTACAAGAAGACTTTCTTTAGTAACATATATTTTATTTTAACTTCAGCTCTGAATAAAATTAACAAACTTTTTTAACATCTTGATTGTGAGAATTTAGCACAGCTTCACAAACATATTCATCATCACCAGCTACCTCCCAAATCCATACTGATTTGTCTCTGCCACATGAGGCTAGCAATTGCCCAGAAGGTGACCATGCCACACTTTTCACTTCATTTTCATGTCCTTCTAATGTGGCATTGCATTCAAACTGACCTGATAAGAATTTGAGATTTGAAACATATCTCAATTTAATAAAATCATCATAATATTTTTGTTTTATAATACACACCACTTTTCTTGTCCCATATAGCTGTAGTACCATCAAAACTAGCAGATGCTAAAAAGTTTCCACATGGAGACCATGCAACTTGTCTAATTGTTCGTTGATGTCCATCTACTAACAGAGTTTTTACAACCCATCTTTCATTTTCCATTCCCCACAAACTTATTACTTTGTCCTCTCCACATGATGCAAATATATTTCCAGTTGGATGCCATGCCAAGTTCCAAACAATGCCTTTATGTGCATTTATAGAATGTAATAATTCCAACTTAGCCATATTAATCCTAATAATGCAGGATAATAACTAAACTTACAATTAAGAGAATTAAGACTGAGAGGTTAATTTCATTAAAATGTAGTATCAAGTAACCAGATTATGCTATTAAATAATATTGCATACGTACCAAATATGTATCAACAGTTGATTTACAAATTTAATCCAATTTAAAAATTCTTTTGGAATTTTGTAATTACAATATTTAATAACTGTAGCAATAATTCGTTATCAGCGTTTAATTTTGACAGATTTGACAATTAGTGAATACGAATAGTGATGTGCTAAACTGACTCGTCTAATAATAAAATTGGACTAAACATAATAAAAATATACGCAAGTCTGATGGAACTCGAGGTATCTGGATGAAAAGGTAAATTATATATTTTTTAATTTGTACCAATATATCCCCTTAGGTTCGTATTAGTATTTAAATGAATTAGAACAGATATTTTGTTCTGCTTCAATTTTTATTTACAATTTATTGGCATACTGTTTCAATTTTACATTAAAATTTTATTTTATTAAATTAAACCATTATTATATATTTTTGGGTAGAAATTAGAATATGAATTAAAAAGCAATGAATATATGAAATTAAAAAGATATGATTTAAATATCAAAAAAAATGTATAAACATGCAACATGGCCGTTTTTTGGAATTATTTATATATGTTGAACATTTTGAACCTTGTGAGCGTCTAGTGGAACGCATCAATAGTTTGGCATCTAGGTCTTTAGAATTTTGTTTCAAAAACAAATTGTTTTATTTATTGTAACGTGAAGGTTTGCTATCACCATTTGGTAACATTTTATAAAATTCCTGTTTAATATTGTGAATTTTAAAAGTTAGTTATTATAAACATGACAAATGTGATGTAAAATAATATACTTTAAAAATATTTTTCTTACTGGTGACATTTCTAATTGTAGAGCTTTTAGATTTGTAATAATAATAAAAATTAACTGTTTTAAAAATTTCAGCGCGCTAGTTAATCAGGGCTTTTTAAAAAGTATAATTCTACGATATTATCTTATTAAATGAAAAGCTTATTGTGGTGGCGATGGTAAGAAAATTACCAATACTTGAGCTTACAGTATTACAACTCGAATAAAAACTTCTTCCAATAGTTTAATAACCTCAAAATTTGAGAATTCGCATTGTACAGACAGATCTCGCAAAATATAAAAGATGGAAACAAGTAATAAACTAATTCCTCCTCATCTAAATTCCGAAACATACAGAACAGAGACTTCTGGTACTTATACACATTCCTACATGGATTTTATTCGAGTGAATAAAGGTAAACATTGACATTATAATATATAGTTTGTGTATAAATATTAGTTCGTCATACTAATTTTTTTTTGTATTTTCAGAAGGTGGTTTATTACTGGGTTGTTCAGAATTGACAGGTCGTTATTGGAATGGAGGTGCTTCTATTTTGTCAAGTGATGCTGATATATCTCATAATTATTTGAGAGATATTAACTTATCTGGAACTACTGCTGATGGCTGCTTTGTAGGAGGTTCAAACAAAGTAATATTGGACTAAATTTGTTACTATTGTATATAGGTTAATACTTAATAGTGTTATGAAAAATATTTAATTAATTTTAAAATGATATTAATGCTTGGTGATTGGTGTCATAAATGAAGAGGGTTGTTTTTATATATATATATATAAAATATAACAAAAATAAACCAATATACATATTACTATATGTATATTGGTTTATTTTTGTTATGTATTTTTATTTAAGGACAGCTAAATTAACTGCAGTATCCATGCTCCTGTTGCAATATAAACACTTTATATCACCTATGTGAATATGTGTGATTCATTCTTATCTTAATTATTTTAATGCTTAAGGTGATCTTATGTGAAGATACAGGCGCAATAAGTATTTGGTCCAAATGTGATGGTGCACAGAAATCTTGGAAAGAAGACCTGTTAGTTGCTGAACATGATGGTCCAGCCCTAGTAATTGAATGCCTTGATTCAGATAGGCTATATGTATCTGGGGGAGGAGATGGTAATGTTAAGGTATTATACATTTTACAGGTGTCCTTAGTAAAGTTTGTTAAAAAGTTGTCATAAAAATAGATGTTGCTTAGCTACTCGGATTAACTAGTAGTGTTATGAATTTAATATTTTAGGTATGGGACCTCCGTGAAAATATGATATGCTTACGAAACTATTCAGCACATAGCATGCAAGTTAATACTATTGGAGTTAAACCATTGTCACAAAATATATTAGCAACAGGTTCCTTAGATGGTTTTATATCAGTCTGGGATGAACATACAAAAAAGCCTGTTTATGGTAAGAAAATATGATGGATCTTTTAAAGTATACCTCTCATACACAATTTAAATATAAAATTTTCTAACAGATCTTCAAAAAAATCATATATACATTAACTCAATATATTTGAATTTTTACTTGAATATATAAAAGTTATGATTTAATTATAGTTTTTCATTTCATATTATAATAGTTCAGTTTTATAGTTTCATTAGTTTGACATAATTACTGTGTTTTAACTAATGTTATCTGTACTATGTAGTGTTATCGATACCAAATACTAAGTTCATATTAACTTCTTCTTGATATTATAATATAGTTTAAAGTATTACTGGATATGAATATATTATTCAATATATAACTCTGCTAATTAATATTTATAATATAATATTTTAGATATTATTCAAAACCATTGTGGTATCAGATGCTTGCAATGGTTTGAAGAGAATAAAATATTATTTGGAGATGAGTCAGGCCAACTCTTCTTAATTGATTTGAGGAAGCCAGAAAATCTAATAAAATTGTATGACTTTCCTGCACCTGTTCATAAAATTTCTTTTAATCCATGGTGAGTACATAATTAATTCATATGTGAATATTCGTTTTTATTGATCTGTTTTTTCCTATACAAGTATAATAAGCCTATATTTTCTTAAAATTTGTTTGAGATCTGATGTGATTATAATGGATCCTTACTACAAATGGTAAGATGGTCTTATAAAAATTTCAGGTCAAGGAAGATTGCTGTTTGCTGTGATAACCAAATACTCACAATATTACATATTGATGGAGATGAACTTAATCTTGCGCAACCAAACCTTGTTTATAATAGTAAGGTACACGAGGAATTTATCAGAGGACTGGCTTGGAATGACACCAAATCAAATGTTCTATACACAGTAGGTTGGGATGGCGAATTAAAAAAGCATTGCATTTGAAGACATTTTGAGCTTAAGAACACCTAAATTATAAAATGGCGCGGTTGTCCATGGGCAGCAATGTTCTTTTACCATATATGAGACCCACCTGTTCTGTTTTCCACTATACTTAAAAAATAATAATAAAAATTTTGTTGAATTGACTGAATTCTATTTTTTATTACATACATCAAAATGACTATCCAAATAATAAAATTTGAAAGAATTTTTGGTTAGACTAATTTAAAAACAAAGACATTTTAAAATACGCATATAATTTATTCAAACTAACTCGGACATATTCAGTAATGATGTACGGACATATTTTGTACACCGTGTTTGGCTGTAGGCTAATGTTTCTCTACCTAGAAGCAATCTCTTTTCCACTGGCCATAAGACGCCTTGATGGAAAATGGACTTACTAGGGCAGGCGACGAAGTCTCAGTTCCTTCTGCACTATTTGCTATTAAGTTTGAAATTACTTCTGTATTCTCGAATTTTTTCTTCATCGGGTCGCCATTCATGTTCAAAATAAATGGTTCTTTAATCGTAGGTATACCTTTTAGCCATTTTCTCAAATAGTCACAATTATTACAAGAAAGTAACTTTTGCTAAAATATCAATTATATATGATAACCATTCTTTCAATAAAAATGTATTTCAGATATGACTCATTTAACGTGGAGTAGAGAATTCTGTAGGTATACTAGGTCCGTGAGTCAAAAAACTTCAAAATGAGGGTAGGTAGTTTATAAAATAGTAGTCACGTAATTATTTTTTAAGGATAGTAATGTTATAAAGATTAAAGTTTATATTTAAAAAAATGGACGTGGCTCTTTATTACAATCGGTTGTATGGACAGGGAAATTTTAATATAGATATAATAGAATGAGGATTTCAATGTGACATGTCAATTGACATTACAATGCTGTTTACATTATAATTGTAAGGATAGGTTCTAACCTGCAGCCAATACGTTTTTATGCCTGCTGGTTACGTTTTTTTTTATGGTTCAAACATTTCTATATGTTAGATTTCGATTTATAACGTTTATACTAATCTTATTTTATTTCCTGCTTCTTAATTTTATAAAATCTTAAACTAATGCCTTCTACTCGGGAGGGCGCTGCTGCCCACCCTCCCGTGAAGTTTCCTTTAGTCGCCTCTTACGACATCCCATTAGGAAAACTAGGAGTGGTACTATTCTGACCGGGTAGCCACACGGGAGTGCTGGTTACGTTTGGTTATGTTAGATTAAAGAAATACAGAGTAAATGCTGAAACAGTATATTAGTTAAGTGGGGCAGCCATAACTTTGATAGGGTTAATGGGGAGAAAGGGCGCGGCGTTCTGGAGAGGCTCCGGGAGAGGACCCACGCCGTCCTTGGTTAGGGCTCTTCAACCGCACCATCGTGTCCAAGTGCCGAAATCTAACAAAAGAAATTTATAAATGTCAAATTATAATAAATTTTGCTGATTTGAAGGTTTTTTTGTTTCTAATAGGCAACTATATTGATCCGAACAGCTGTAGTATTTATAAAGAATCTGGCCTTTAAAAGTACTAAATACCTACTTGTTAAATTTTCTTAATTTACTCCTAACATAGTAGGTCCCAAATGAGACTAAATATAAAAATTCTTACCGCAATGGAAGATCATTAGCATCATGGTCAACGCTTTGGAAAAAGAATGCAAGAGGCCAGCTTATCCACGACGACTGCTTCCTGTGACATTAATATTTTTAAATATGATAATATAGAATTTAGAACTGCTCGCAGTCAAATTTATCTATTATATTATTATTATTTTAATATAAATATACTTTAAATACAATAGTGATCAAATTTATTATTACGACTTACATGCTTACTGTATTTTACTCATTAGTTGTCTTAAGAAGTATTGTAGGTTAAGAAAATAAATAATTACGGCGTAGAAGGCACAAGCTGCGCAGATCCTGATTCCGACGGAGTATCAGGAGTCATTGGTGCCTTGGGGGGAGGAGTTGATGGTGTAGTGGGTACAGGGGGTGGTGTTTTGTTTATCGCTGGATTGTAGATCTTGGGATCGCTAACCATCCGAACGAAAAATGAACGTTTGTGTGCCAAAGCGGCACGATTGCGACGTGCGCGCTCTACGTTCAAGTCCTGAAACGTTTTGAATAATATTAAGTGAAAGTTGCATTAAATTTTACGCAATTTGTCTTACAACAGCCCCACGATATTGTGCATTGCCTTTTTTTTAGCGGACAACGGGACCGGTGGGTTTCCTCTATGGTGAAAGAACACCGCCGCCCATGGACAACCGCGCCACAGTCCGCGCATTGGTTGTGTTGCTGGCTTTTTAACGCTACTTATGCGGCATATCTTAATCCTCCTATATCCTCATTCACTCAATGAAACACAGTACCGTTTCACGTTGAGTATTCTATGAGTCCGTGATATCACTTCGGACGAGCCGGCCCAAGTAGTGCGTCGGCATATGCTTCAGCATGGCTCTCCCACTTCGTATTAGTTTGTCTGTAGAATCATACCCTTGCTGCGCCAAAAGTTGGTGGTGATTTTTATATATACTCAAAAAGAAATTGAATTCGTTTTGAGAAACATTTTCCGCTGGATTTTCTATATTATAAGAAAAAGCCACCCCAGTCAACTTTGGCGCCGCAACAAACAATTACACGAGTTGAAAGTAACCTTATTCAAATGACAAATTAAACAAATTTTCTTTGTTTAGAATAAATGGGTTTTATTTTTTAATTAAGTTTGAAATTTAGGCATTCAGTTTTTATTTTCTTTTTTATGTTCACTCTTTTAAAGTTTCCTTCAGTTTAAAGGAGTTCATTCGCTGAAGGATAGCATTTTTTGCTTATTGAGATACCATATTTGAAATTATTTCAATCGGTTTCAAGGCCTTCTGTCTTAATAATAGTGCCCAATGCATTTTATTTAGTTTACTTTTTGATTACTTTAACGTATTGGTTGTTCCTTTAAGAGAAATCACATTCTTCTAATTTATTCTCCTTCTTATTCATCATATTTATGGTCGAATAACGTTAAAATAACTACTGTAACCAGAGTAGGTAATAAGTTGATTTATAGTGATTATTCTGGTTTGAAATTTCATATTTTATCCATTGTTGAATATGTTTAATGCACACAGATATTTACGATTTTATTCAAATGAAAATGATAAAACATGACCGAGAAACTATGTGATGTGCAGTTAAGAATTTTTAGCTACATCATTAAAAAAAATTAACAGCTTCTATTAGATCTGTATATATAACCCCCCATTTTGTGGAGGCCTATGTCCAGCAGTGGACTTGAATAGGCTGATGATGGTGATGATGATGATTATTTCTGTATTTGTGAACACACGAGTATAAAATTTGGTTTAGTATAAATTTATTTTAATGTTATTTAAATTTGAGCATATTCTTTTTAAAAGATTAATAATACATTTCCAAATATGTTATTCATTGAGACAATAATTGACTATATAAGGGACCGATGCGTTACAAATATAATTATTTTTCTGAAGCAAAATATTATTAATTATAATTGGCTTTGATAGTTTTTATACTATTATTTATTTATTCTTGATGCGGAGAGTTTAGTTTTTGTATTTAACGATCCCCATTGATGATAGTTCTCTTCCTCGTCAATTGAGACATAAGCTTTTCGAGATCTGTTTTCGAGCGAAATCCGGTACCCTCGGATTTCTAAAATATAATAAATATTTAAATTAGCATTCATTAGTAAAAAATAAGGACTGATAAAATATACCTAGATATGTAAACAGTATACTTATGATAATAACAAAGAAATTGCTATAATATTGCTATAATAACATAAAACTTTTCAGACTTCGGGCACACAACCCGCCAAACTATAACCTATACGAAAATAAATAAAGATGTTAAAAAAAACGGAAATATGCACATATTGTCATATATTCCATATTGTCGCAAAATGTTATGCGATCCATAACTTCTTTAGTAGGTAACTGAAATACCACTGAAAACAAGCAAGTGGCTCGATTGCTCGATTTTAACCCGTGGGAGAGCCATGCTGAAGCATATGCGGACGCACTAAATGGGCCGGCTCGTCCGAAGTGATACCACGGGCTCATAGAATGCTCAACGTGAAACGAAACTTGTAGTGTGTTTCGCTGTAGTGAGGATATCGGTCCTTAAAACCCACAATAAACGCGCGGACTGTGGCGCGGATGTCCATGGGCGGCGGTGTTCTCTTACCACATAGGAGACCCTTCTGCTCCGTTGTCCGCTTTACAAAATCTAAATAGCGTTACATAAAATGATTAGCTTTGATTCTGGCCTAGTATAATGAGGTCATGAGGTGGTTATTAGATCCTGGTATAACTAGGTGTCTTAGTAGTCGGCTCTTAACTAAGCAGTATTAACGCAATGATAAGCTGTACAGATAACATCATTGACGCTGGAGTAGCAATAAAAGAGAAAACCACTCCTTTAATTATTAATGTGATGAGCTAATTCTTCAATATGATGCATTTAATGTGTATCCAAAAGGCTACCATTTTTGATAGAACAACTCTAATAAAAATCGGTTTAAGCTAAACTTATTTAAGCTCTTTTCGAATTTATATAATATTTATGGAAACAAAAATAATTATTACCCTTTCCTTGTCAGGTCCTTCCAGGAGTTCAGTTGCAAAGTCTGTAATAACATCCCAGGCAATTTCTGAAATAGAAACGTTTTTTTTCTTAGTTAAAATATTAAAGATTAATATTTATTCCAGTTAATATTATAAAATCTAGGACCTATGTCTTCGCGTGTGGCGTGTTGGTTCACAACACAAAATCTGATTACATATTTATCTTGAACAGAGGCAGGAACCATGTGAATTTTTCCAGAAGCATTAATATTAGTCAATAGTTTCTTGTTCCATTCATCTTTCTGTTGGGGCGTCTCGTCTGGTCCTCCGGTTAGTCGAAAGCACACTAATCCTAACTGTAAGAATAGGCATATTGAGCTTAATGTAACTAAACGTCGCAAGAAATATATAATATTCACATATATAACCTTCACATCATTGCAGACTTCAAATCTTTCGTCCTTTTTGACAAGTTTTTCAAAATACTTGGCAAGTTCACAATGGCGTCGAACGTACTTTTGTAGGCCGCTAATACCGAAGCTTCTTAACATGAACCAAAGCTTGAGTGACCGAAATCTTCTGCTGAGCGGCACACCCCAATGGCGGTAGTCGATAGCCGTATGGTCGTAGCAGTGTTGAAGATATAGCGGATCAACAACCAGTGCCGATGTAAGTAGGTATCTGTTGGTGACCCACAAGAGGGAGCAATCAAAGCTGGTCAGCATAAATTTATTAGGATTGGTGTTAAAGGAGTCCGCGAATTCGACTCCGGCTAGGTGATGCTTGTGTTCAGGGCACAGGAAGGCTCCGCCAGCATACGCAGCGTCGATGTGCAACCACACCGACGGGAACTTTCGCACCACCGGACCAATTTCTGGAAGGTTGTCGAATGAGCAGCCAGACGTTGTTCCCAATGTTGTGCTCACATAGAATGGCACTAAACCAGCTTCTTCGTCTTCTTCCATAACCTACAGGTTAAAAAATAATTATAATTTCAACTCAAGTTAGGATAATATAAATAAATACATTAGTTATTTATTTAAAACACAAAATATAAATGCTACAAATTTTATTTACATTCCCTCCGTATCTATTTCCCGAAGTAAAGATCCCTATGTTAACTGCATTTGTCTTTCATTGTGTTAATCATAAAATAATATGTGTGATGAGATAATCTGTTGAAAATTATAATACTTTTAGACACGCTTATTACAAGCATATAAAAGTAATCTTATAATTATTAAGAGTTTATTAATTTGTCTGGTTTAACCGCCAAGAATTTCAGGTGTCTGGGAGTCATTAAATGCGCAGCGGCAGTGCCCCGCTGACAACGTTGAGCACTTTTCAATTAATGCCGATTATTCGGCTGGCTCTGAGTTTCTTGAAAACTCGTTATCCATTTAATTAAATATTTAAGCTAGATGCTTATATAAAATATAGAAACAAGTAGAACTATTATTTAATATCATATCACGTATTTAAAGATTTGTGCGATTATCGGAAATTTATTTACTATATACATATATTTATAAATTAATGTCAGTGATTATCTATTATAATAAAACATGATTCTTCGTGAGTGATAACCTAACCTAGATAATTCTTAAATGAACCAATTATAAGTAATTAATAAAAATTTCAATTATTTTAAGTAAAATGAAAGAAATTGGTTTAAGTACTAAACACCCAAGTATAAAAATTATACCATCTAGTTCATACAGCTAAATTCTACAATTTTAGGATAGATATTATAACCTATTACTATATTTCTTGTTCAAACAGGTAGGTAGGTACGAAAGTGTTGGTGAGTAAAAAAAATAGTTTGTTGGTAACAAATAGAGTAAAACCTGCAATTGTAATACAAGGGACAGAGTCAAAATTTAATAGATACCTCTTTTAACGTGTCGCCTCTCAAAGATCCATGATCGTCAGGCTGTAGAATTCGCAACTTGACAAAGCAAATCATAGCTGCCTTTTCGACACATGAATGGGCCTCTTTCGAACAATAAGCTATTAGCTTGGACAGCAGAAGCCCCTCGTCGACCGTCGGGAATTGGTGCTTCAGCCTCTTGATGGCTGCGGCGCGGGCAGCGAGCATCGCTACGAGGACACATTCGCTCGCTGAACCCTACACCGGTCAATCATTTATAAGTCGCTCGTGTCATAATGTCACAAAGTACTGGTTGAATGTTTTTATTTATTTTATTTTTATATCAGACCCAAAGCTATATAAATGTCGCAATCATCTGGTTGGATCCGCTATTTGATTGAATGACTAGAGCGTTCTTTGAATGACTAAACTGAACGTTAACATAACACACGTCACAGAATGTCCAACAAGTTGGCGGCTTGTAGCATAGCCTTTTGAACCAAGTGGACGTGAAATGAGCCAAATGATTGTAGTTTAGTTCATTTTTTTCCCGCTGCGACGTTAGTAGACACCAAACCAATATGGTGTCAAACAGCTCGCACAGATAGCATTGTGTTGATATTCTTTTGATTAATTTTATTTTAAAATTGCCTTTTTGTATTAAAATAGTGTGACAGCATGCAATTAACTATAGCTACCTACGCTAACCTAAATATGTATATTTTAGCCTTCAATCTTCAACGACTACGCTAAATTTATTCAGTCAAGACGTTGAACGTTACATCCAACAACTTGACGTGTTGTCCTTTAGTCATTCAACTAAATGTCGTCATTGTCGTCATGAATGCGACATAAACACAATAAAGGAAAAAAACTAAAAATGTACATCATTCATTTAGGTGGCTAGCTCCCATCATCTATAAATTGAACTTTGAATGAATCTCTCTGACAGACTCCTGAAAACTTTTGTTAAATGGTTTTAAATTGTTAGAAATTTCGCCAGTTATAATAAGTTATATAGTTAAGTAAATATGATATAATTAACAGTCAATCAATTAAGATTCATCCTTGCATATATTCCCAAGAAACTGAAAATTGTGTTGGTTGTTAGGGATTCGTTGTGGTTAAATTTGGAGAAATACGTATGGTTCCAATGTGTGAAGAAGTTTTTATTAAAAAAAAATATTCAATAATTATTCAATTTTTAAGAGAAGCTTGCAAAACTATAAACATGTTTGAAAAAATCTATTCTAAAATTTTGATACATCAAAATGTATTGTACCGATATATTATATTATTAAATTATAAAAATCCTACGTATTTTACACGATGACAATGACTGTTACAATGTAACCAATGTCGTAGAAGGATAAGTTTTTGTCATTTAACAAATATGTACGTTTCGGATTCGATTTAATCGGAACAGGAATTTAGTAAAAAATATAGATATTTACTATATATTTAACTTACCTCTATCACACCACCTCCTTTGCTACCCTCCTCAAGGGCTAAGAAAGCTGGAGGAAGACCGATAGCTTTTCCTAATTTGAATAAATACACAATTATATTTATTTTAAAAAGTTTGTTTGAATTAAACCTGAGGCATAAGACAGACAAAGTGTCTGAAAAAGCTATTTAATAATAGCAAATTTAATCGATGAAAGCTTTCTGAGATATAAATTAATACATTAGTTAAATCCACTAAAGATTTTTAAATATAGGAAAAGAATTTCAGAAACTTACCCATCCAATCCAACATAATTATTTCCAACTCCGTACAAGCGGGACTAGCAGCCTTAAAATAAGAAATAAAAAATGAATTAAACAATATATTGCATCTTTAGTGATTTTATTACGCGTATATCATATCTAATTAATTATTAGTTGTGATTAAGGCAAATAACCCCCCTATGACCAAGCGTCTTTAGGGGAGGCCTATGTCCAGCAGTGGACTTGAATGGGCTGATGATGATGATGATATCATATCTTAAAAATAAAACTACAACGTAAGCCGCTTTTGTCTTAGTCCCTACATTTTTTTCCAAAATTAGTTCGTAAGATTTGTAGATTACCAAAAAATAAATTTGAATATAATAGCATAAAACGCTTAATATCTTTATACAAAAAGGATGCGAAAGGACTCCTGCCCAAGGATGAAAGATCCTCCAGACATGGAAAAGCTTGGTCTCAGTTGGGCCACGGGTGCGTTATCAGATAAGGTACTTTTTATGGTTCGTAAGCCGGAATGGAGTGAGTCGCAAAACAAATTATGTATCTTTAAAATAATTCTAACGTCGAAGTGATGGCGATGAAACATTATATTGTGCCTCGATGTTCGATAATGAAATTCAGCTGCAAGTATTAACCAAAAACCAAAAACCTATTCAAATATAGGGTTTTATAATATTTTTTTCAAAGTAACGAACTCAATGTGACCTAAATAACTAACTAATCGATATTAAGAGAAATATGTAATTTATATGATTGTATAATCAATAACTTGCACGGAATATTCGCAGGTTGGGCTTTTCATATTTTTCCCCTTTTGCTAATTTTCTGCCATACAGTCGATTCTCTAGTACAAAGTAGATACAGTTGCTAGAAACATACGTTTAAGATATCAAAGCTTAGCTAACTAGCCAACAAACTCTGTTTCATATTTATAATAAAATATTTCTATTTTAAATTGGACGTTACGAGGAAATATTATAAGAAAATATTATATTCAAATTTCATATGCTTTAAAACTGGCGCATCAATTAAGTCAATAATATTTAAATACAGATAACAGTTAAACCTATTAGTTTATTTCAATAGAAGCAAATATGCTAATAATTTATACGATGTGGCGGTTATATTTCATATATAACATGAACGCTTACCCATGAAAAACCGATGCAGCCTATGCTACCAGAGAGCATGTCACCAAGAATGGAGGGGTATGCATTTCCCGAGGGAAAGTAAGCGTGGAATCGGGGATGTTGCCAATGAGTCACTCCTGGCATTATCTTATTCTCCACATCCTTCATGACATCATCCCAGTCTTCTGGATGAACGGGCGCCTCTAACGGCAACGCAGCGCGGAGATAGCCAGGTTCTACAGATGGAGTCACCCGTCGCGTGTTTAAAGTATTCATGTACGTACAAATATAATCCACCATCTCTTTACCCCTTACACGAAAGTCTTCCGTGTCCATCGTTCTTAACTTTCAAGTTTCAGAGATGTAATATTTTTCAGCTCCTCGGAAAGGACGCTTAGTGGTGCTACCGACACGGCGTCTGCGAACTGACTCAAAGACCAACCGCGGCTCTCTAGGATCTAATATAGCCTATACTTTGCTGCTATATGATATGGGGGCGTAAAGACGCGGTCAACCATTGACACTTCTTTGTAGATAAAAGTTGAGTGGATTTTTTATAGGATTAATATACTTCAAACAGCTTAGTGTTAAGCAGAAATTATTATACATACAATAATGTGAAATGCTTATGAAAGACTAAATTGAATTGGAACCTTAAAAGAAACACAATACCTAAGTGGAAAATTGCAGGTATATATATATATTAAGCAAGTTGGTTGATTTACGATTACGATTACGATTTGACAGTTTAACACGGGCTGAAAAAGGCTCAAGGTTTATTGTTTAAAAAGTACATTTAACAGGCAATATTATGTATATTGATTGTCATTTATATTTTTTTACAATATCTATTTCTTTTGATTAATTATAAAATAATTAATTAACAAGACCGAAATATTGTTTAACGGTACCAAAACACAAAACCATAAATGAATAGTTAAAGTTATATATAAAATATGTATACACATTTTCGATTAAAATTTTGTTAAAAAAAGTTGTTTTGTTAAAAAGATTATTAATCATGGAAATCTCTAAATTGAAAAATGAAATTAAATAAAATAATTAATATATGTAAATAAGTTTTTTATGCTTAAGCGTATTATCGTAGATAATTGGTCTTATAACTGTTTCGATACTTGGTTAGAATAAAAAAATTATAGTTAATTCGGTGTCTCTAAAGGGCTTGACAGTAGCCGGGCGAGTGTCTTAATACTCCAGCTCGTGGGAGAGCCATGCTGAAGCATATTCTGACGCACAAATTGGGCCAGCTCGTCCGTGATACCACGGGCTCACAGAATACTCAGCGTGAAACGGTACTTGTACTGTGATTTTCAGACTGAGTGAGGTTATCGGAGGCCCTTAAAAAAGTGCTACTTAAGCGATGGAAAAAGCTGGCAACACAACCAATGGACGATCTTTGGCACGGTTGTTCATGGGTGTCAGCGTTATCTTACCACATAGGAGACCCATCTGCTCTGTTGTCTGCTATAGAATAAAAAGCCAACGTGAAACAGTTTTTTTTTTTGAAATGACTAACCGCTGTCGGCATAAGGCCTCTACAGGTTAGCGCGGACTTTTGGGGCGACAGGCCCAAGGGCGCCTCCTGCGAGACACGAACCTCGGCTTGAGCCGTCGCGGCGACGATGGCCGCCTGTGCGGCCGGCCGGAAGCTTACCGGAATGCACTTCGCGACCAGTATCGGTCCTCGCCGGAAGAGGGGGCGGTTTTTACCGCGGTGCCTACACAGAACCCTATAATCTTATGTTTTAGCTTCCTCTCCTCGATGGAGGCTAAGAGCTTGTTGTTCGCTACTGTGATGCGATCGTCCGGATCATTTAGTATGTGTAGTGGCCGTCGGTGCAATGGGCACTTTTGTTTTAATGGGGACGCGAAATTTTTAACGCTGTCGCGTATTAGCGGATTAGGGTGCGACTTTACCTTGTCGTAGTACCCATGAAACAGTAGCATTTCACTGAGTGACGGAGGATATCGGAAGCCCTTGAAATTATCCGTAAAAGCTGCATAAAAAGTTGACAAAAAAGGCAAAGCGCGGATTGTGGCGCGCTTGTCCATAGGCGGCGGTGATCCATTATTATAGAGGACACTATTATACAATAAAGAAAGAATATCACGTAATTCGTTGATTAAATAGTTCTAGTAAAATCTAAGTTAACTAACAAATCTAAGAAATAACCATTTCTATTATATCGGAGAAAGTTATTAAATCATTTGTTATTTTATATCAATAAATAACTTCCCTTTTTAAATATAAAACTTTTTAATATAGCATTAAGTATTATTATTATACATGTCTATGTAATTCGTGCCAACTATTAAAAAATTACCAGTAAATATATATATATATATATATATATCTACGTAAAATTATTGTCTTAAGTAAGTATCGAAGAATTTTGTGTGTATTGAAAACAAAATTAATTAGTAACATACTTACCATACCTACAAGGAATAAATGTTTTTGTATAGAAAAAGTCGTGTTATCTTGAATGTTTTTTTTAATATCCGTGTATAAATTAATTCATACGTATTAATTGATATGAAGATTAAATATTAAAAAAAAACTATTTAAAATTTCTCTTATTCTATAGATACATTAATTTACAGGTTCAGATAAAGTTATTCCTTTACAGGAGCGCTATCGCCATAGCAAAATTATTTCAAAATTGTTACTTTTCTTTTAATTGAATTTTTTCTTTAACGTAATCACATAATTTTTAATTCACATTTTTTTTATTATTTAAAAAATAATTGACTTTATTTTTAAAAAATCAGGTCTAAGGATATCCCTTTTTTGACACGACTTAGTTTATAAACTGCAAACCTAATCCTACTTGCTATCATCACTTTGGCGACAAATTAAGTTAGCTTGACTCGTTAGAGCTCGTTAAGTTAGATTTGGACTGAATAGAAATAGAGAAATATCTGCTTTTCTGCCCTCACTGTTGAATTACGATCTACAATAGGATAAACTAAAATAATAAAGTACAGTGTTACAAATTTTCGTAGCGTAATATTTAGCTATTGCACCAACGTAGCACTCTCGCAGTTCTACATTTTTGAATTTTTTTACTCAATAATAATATTTATTCATTTACATTTTAACAAATTACGAAAAAAATTCCCCTTTTTTACGCCACTCAAGCGGTGTCATTTTAAGGGCCTCCGCTATCGTCACTCACTCAGCGAAACACAGTACAAGTT